>JAMKCH010084588.1:0-79985 GCA_023653785.1 Ophioderma brevispina | reverse complement strand
CATACATTTCTGCCCGTTGCTAATGACATTCTTTGTTCTAAAGGCATGATCAGGATATGATTCATGCTCAAATCATGGCCAACAAAATGCGAGAAGTATCTCACGCCTCTGATTGATGTCACACAGACCTCACAAGCCCACACAGAAATCCACGTCATAGTCAGAGGACTTGTGGGCACAGGTGGAAATGGAGTACAGACTTTTTCATTTATTGATTTTTGTCAATGATGACCTAAGCTAATAATTTCTGGAGGTTGTGCAAAAGTTTCCTGCATTGCCATTTTCTAGAAATATGCCAATATGCCGCATCACTCCTCAAATCTTTCAATGGCCATAATTTTATGCACTAGATTCAGGTTTTAAAGCACGAGGAATCTTTTGGACCGGATATTGACGTGATTTGGATCACAACATTACCATCACATCCAATATGGCCACCCTAAAACCCAATATGCCGTGAAATCATTCCAATGACCATAACTCATCACGTATTTGTGATAGAGCATAATTCTGCGCTTCCTTTTTTTTCTATACCCGGGAGGAACTCATATCTGACAATTCAAGTGTGTTAACAAGCTTACAAATCAGATGGAATCTAATATTGCGGCCTTTTACGATCTTTAAAAACCACGAATTGTCATATAGTCACTAATTATACTGGCCGTCATTTTGCATTTTAAGTATGGTTGTCAAAACAAATATACCAGATACGAGTTTATAATGCTCAAAGACTACAATCTCAACTTTAATTTAAATTTATAATCATTTTGGGTGTTGTTTAACTAAATACAATACAGATCTATCATAATTTATTATTTTAAAGAAGGTAAAAAAGGCAGCCACATTGGGCCCCCATCTTAACATTTTTCATGTTAAAGAAACAATATTCCAGATAGATGTCAATGGTCAAATACTTTTCATCCTCATACCCTTAATTTACAACCGTTATAATAATATTAGTTGATGTACCTACATATAAAACACATATAATGTAGGTTTTACTATTTTTAAAGGCGGCTGTATTGGCTGCCATCTGATTTTGAAATGTCAGTACGAGAAATGCCGAATAAGGTTTTGGTGATCAAATACATGTAGCGTCATAAGTGTAAAGTATATAGAATGCATATAGACACTGGAATTAAGCCTCTAAACCTGCAAATGTGCAGAACCCTTGACGTGTCCGCATGCGTTGGAACTGAAATCCTAGAGGTGTTAAAGTAACACTTGCAGAGTGTGATCAATTGTAACAGATTTTTGAACACCTGCCAGAACATATTTTTAGGTGTTTCATCATGTATTCAAGTAGCGTAATAGGTATAAAATAGAGGTGTTAAGATCATTTTAATGCATATCCGAAGAGAATATTGACTTTTGAGCAGCCATATTGGATTTTTTGTGGCATGTAAAGATAAGATTACATTTCCAACACTTTCTCGTGCTTAAAACAACCGGAGTAATACGAGAATTTTGTCCTCTATCTGAAAATAGTTAAGGGATTATTAGTGATTTTGGACATGGTGACAGCCCTATTGGATTTTTTAAATGGCACTGTAATAAATTTTTGCACACCCTCCAAAACTTATTGCCTTAGGTCCTAAGAACTAAAATCTTATCAATAAAAAGTCTGTACTCCATTTCCATCCTTCAAAAAGGCTTGGTGCCTAAACTTCTGCCTAACTATCAAATAGGCTCAGAGGTGGAGACAGCACATTAGTACAACGCCATAAGGTTAACTTTCCCGTTATGAGACAAATCATGCATAAAAGCTAAAAAGGCAAAAAGTGAGCCCATAAACAATAAAAGAGAGTATTCTATAAGGAGAAAACGGAACCGTCTAAACCACAATCCCTCACCACGTTGTGAAAGCTTTTTGCACGAAAAAAATTGCAGCGTTTTAGCGTACTAATAGCTAACAACTCTTGGTTTTTGTGGCTTGTAATCCTGAAAAGTATAGCATCCTAGATTAGAGATTCTTATAAGCATTTGCCTCTATTCATTATGGACACCTCGACAGTTATAACTCACCTTGGAGCACAACGAATATTTTATAGCTTCTCTTTTTTCCGAGAATCGAGAAAGAGATAGTAAGAAAGTGTTTTCCTTTGTTTTTAGGTAGTTTAATCAGACTCAATTTTAAGTCATCAGAATCTTCGCCCTTTTCTACAATGATAGTCAACCTTTGACCTTTCACACAATGAACTTCGGTCGATCGTAAAGTCTTTAAGTTTAGTTTGTATAACAATCAATTTGTAGGCGTTACTGCACTCTGTTGTGGTCCTATACAAACCCAAAATTTAGATCCCATTGACTTTTCCCACTGTAGAGTATGTGCATGCTTACCTGACTGAAACCTTGTCTAATATCGTGGTCTACTACTTCCGAGCGAGCATTTTACTTTTCCAACTAACAAAACCATTTGACGAGTAATCATGATTTCAAACAAAACGTAACACCTAAACCGGGAGCAAAATCTATATATAGTTGCCATGCACAATTAATAATCCATTATCCAGTTTTCCACATTAAAAATGTTTACCACCGAAAAAGTAGTACAGTCACGTCTCAATCGTGTACATTTAAAGAGGACAACTGCAATGCAAAATAATTAAATCGGGGAATTAAATGTATTTCCCGTGCCAAATTAATAAGATGGTGAAATTAATCAATGAATAATTGTGCTGAATCGATGGATGTTGTAATTGTTCACTGAGGTTTTCCACCTTTAATATTGAAAAAAATCCGCAAGAATTTAATGTTTTTAAAGGGTTAATGGGGGTCCATGAGCGTGATCATTTTAATTATCATTTATTTTTTTTTTAATTGTTTAATATAATATTGAATTCTGTTTAAAAAGTCGTTTGCAAGTACATTTGTTTGTTATTGGTGATTGGTTTATGATTATGTCAGTCTTATGTTAGGGGAGTATGACCCGGTCAAGAGAAAATTCATTCATAATTTGGGCCAGATATTGTGTATATAAAGGACTTACAGAGCAACCTCACTAAACTCACGCAAAAACTATTCCTTTTCCGTCAAAGTACACACCACGGGTTACGGCACTTTGTATAAGCCTGGACTGGGTAATGCCACTCTCGAAGGTGCCCAGAGGCTCGAGAAATCTATGCCTTTTTGTTGAAGAAACTTACAGGCCGCACAATCGGAAGAACAACAAATCTTGAAAATACAATTGTAAATGGTTTTCACACATAATAATGTATAAATCTTCTGGCACCATATTTTTAAAAGAAATGAAGTATCATTACCTTAAGTTTTGCTTTTTAACAGAGGGTCCAAAGGGCTATATCGTTTTGTGTTCCATTTCAAAGACACTACCGCAAACCTAGCAAGAAAAAAGGAACATTTGGGCCGTATTCTCAACGATGTTTAAAATAAACGTTGTTAGGCCTAAACGGTAGTTAGCTAAACGCCCCTGTTTAAAAAACCACAGGTAAATATTTTAACCAATCGTTTAAGACTAAACCACTTAAATTTCAAAACGCCGTAAATATCATCCACCAACCGAACGGGAACTTATCTTCGCCTATCTCCCTTACGTGTGCGTGAACAATATTATATGCCATACAATGCTTCCTTAGTTTTAAATGCAACGCATCATCGGGTAAATGTCAAGAATGTCGCGTTACGCAAGGAACTTAGAATTTATTGAATGATGGAGACAAAAGCCCGGTCTATTTAACACTGTTTTATGGTCCGTTGTTCCGCACTTTCTATCATTCAATACTGTAACAGATATACACGAGCATGAAAATAGAAGCAAAGGAAAAATGGACGAGAAGAAATGAATGAGGACTCGGAAAGAAAGATAAGAGACATAAAAGGAGGTAACTGGTCTAACCACGAGTACCAAATAGAGGAAAATATCAGGCATTGAATGAAAACGTGAAAAGTTACACATGCCTTATAAACTACCCCGGACCAATTCTAAGTTTAACAACGTTTTTAGACATGTTTAACGATATTCGGCTAAAAGTTTAATAGCTTTTACAGTTACCATGCTTTGAGAATGCCGTTTATTTTAGTGCAGCGTTTAAATTGGCGATTTAAACCATGATTAGCGTTAAACATCGTTTTAGAATACGGACCTTATGTTTAATTCATGCTGCTATTCTACGGTATTAAATTAAAGGGGACGGTCCGATTTTAGGATAAAGGAAGTTCACTTGATAGATTGGCCTGTACCCCAACATCCCAGATGTAAAGTTTCACGGCCGATTTTCAATCCGTTTTGATGTGAGAGCTAAAACGTGATTTGGTAAGCCCCACAGAGTCTGGTGTAAAATTAATATCGGTCGAACCAAAATGGGGCACTTTTCCCCTCGATAATTTCAAACCACAAACATCCTTTGGCTTTTATATTTCACAGGGTAAAATAGTAATAGTAGTTTTGCGTCTGATAACCAAAATATTGACCACTTCCGTTAAAATCTGGACTTCTGGAACGAGGGCCTATAGTAATCAGATCATGGACATTAGGACATAACTTTAAATTATTCTAATTTCACATCAAGCAAGTGGAATGCCCACAAACGCGTTAAAAATTACAAAGTTCAC
Source organism: Ophioderma brevispina (assembly GCA_023653785.1). Lineage (NCBI taxonomy): Eukaryota > Metazoa > Echinodermata > Ophiuroidea > Amphilepidida > Ophiodermatidae > Ophioderma > Ophioderma brevispina. Next base: position 75,413 of record JAMKCH010084588.1, on the reverse strand, counting down.
CACTACCCCTGAAATTAAGTTTTTCGAATTGTCGTCTTTGTGTTACACCAAGCCTCTAATCGCCCAATTTTTACTTTATAGGAATTAGGAATGTTTCTTTGCTTTCTATTTGTGCAATTGGGAATTAATTAAAGACAATTCTCGCCTTAAATAGCATGTATGGGACATGCATGGTTGCATGTCTGATTGTAGTTATGTGTATGTCATGTAAGCAGTTGACTTTCTTGGATATCAGACAAAGAAGGTATTAAACAACGCAGAACAATATTTAACCAATTCTGATTTGCAGATTTTGTGTGTGTGATGGTAAATAGACTTCATCAATTAAGGTCACATAAGCGCAATGAGGTGCACTTTCAGAATCTTTGTACATGAAGTTGTTCAAATCCTGTAAGAACAAGGTTTGGTAGTACGAATTTCTTCGTTTTGTGTAAAATCGGTTGATTTAATTTGCTAATGCCATACAAGAGCCATGGCAGGCGTTATTTGGATCATCGTCACATGTTGATTCTTTACGTGAATTAAATACGTAGAATGGATAAGCTGAGTTTGGAATTTTGTAGGTTTATGGGACAAGAAAAAAGTAAAACCAAGGCGTATGAAGTACCTATTAAAGAGGGAGGGATGGGACAATTCAAAGAGAAGTGAGCAATGCGGGGTTTGCATGGGCGACTGTATATAGAACCCATCCTATATCTAAGCGAATTATGTTTGTTTGGATGCTAGTGTTATGGCTTTGGTTTATAAAGCTTCACACCAGCAGAGATTGTTTCTTACATAGACCATCCTAAGGTCTACATTTATATTAAGACCATATTTTTGTGCACTAAAGATTTTCAGGTCTGACTAGCTCCTGTTGCCTGACAAGTCTAAAATCTGCTATGTATTTGGAAATTAAAAATGACCGCCATATGAATCACGGAAACAAAATATGTCCCGTTATTGAGTTAAAAATATCAGAAATGATTTGTCTGGTTAACAAGATGGAAAGAAGTTTGTTATGTCGCCGGTATGGGTACTTCACATTGGATATCAAACAAAGGTATCGCATACACCCTAAGTATTGGGCATGGCATAATTGAGAAATTATTGTTCGATGGTATTTTTTTTTAAATCGAACATCTTTCATGTCTCGTCCAATAAAAATCTAGCAGCTGTAAAAAGAGTGAATAGCCTTGAAGTAATGCTATGAATGCATTTTGTTGATTTAACGCCTCAATAATATTCAAATATTAAGGGAATACATGCATATTTCGTTTCCTAATTTTGATTTTATCTTTTATAATCGATTATATCATCAGCTTTCAGAAGTTTCACAATTTACAATTTTAGGTGTTTGATTAACAATGTTAAAACTGATACTTTGAACTTTTTAAGTAGTGGCAAGTAAAAACATCTTCTTGGTTATTCCTGAATAACGTGTCCGCAGTAGTAAAAACATTTTGGAGTAATTGGCTAGCTGCTGTCAGCGCATTATTCGAGCATCTACCTGAGTTGGATACATTATAATTCCGCTAATAACATAGACGGCTTATTGATGATAGAAAAACATTCTAATGCAATGTGGGTCTTCTTGCAAATAACAATTATATTTCCGCATATCCTCAATATCTGTGAATTGTCGACGATAATGTATTTTGTTTACTTAATGTAATTATATTAGACGACACATGATCTTTGTCGAAGGGAGATCTTTTTAATGTTTCTTGTGGCTTCTATTTTTTACAATCCAGAATTTTATTTATTTAGAGAATGAGGAGCAGGAAGGACATTGTTACAAATCGTTTATAATGAAATATCGAAACGGATGATCAATTTCCTAATTAAAACGAGTAACATAATGCTCCTTACATTGTTTTCATTTTCTGCCGACTTTTCTTCTAGATTCAGATCGTCACGGTGAGATAATCATACAGTAATAATATTTTCTGTCCCTTAGGACATTTTATATTATTCTACTTGAAGGCTTGTCTAGTGCGTCTATCATAATCATCATCATTGGGCGTCCATGGATGGAATGGAAGAAACACTAGCAACACTGAATCCAGATTTCCCTATCATGCATGAGTTCTTTGATTTCCCGGAAGGTTCCAGAAAATCACACTTGAGACAGGTTGGTCGGTAGTACGCACGCAATGTCCAGCAAAACATAAACGACGTTGCCTGATTATTGATGATGGTGAGGGGGGGTATCTCCCACTAACATACTACCGTGGCCGGGGTGTTTGGAATGTGATCCTTCCATTTATACGATCTTCGTCCAATACATTTGCCCCATACCTGTATAATTTTGTTCATAAATTTGGCGTAATAGTATTGTCCGTTTGTTTTTTCATCAGCTTTCTCATCACATTTTCTAAAGCAGGACCAGTCTTACTGTTATTACAATGGTTGATTTCAATTCACATAACTGTGTTTCATCTGTATTTCTGTTTAAATTATATCCGTTTTCTACTTCTGTACTTAGCCTTTAGTCTGCTATTGTCTATAAATTTATGCTTCGAGTAAGGTGTTCATTGAATACCGTAACAATATAAAAATATGCCTTTTGCTACTTGATTTCCGGTGACAAGTAGGTCAGTAGGACAACAAAAGCTAATATGATACTTGGCATTTATTCTATCTGGCAAGTGTGAAGTGACTCTACGATGAGCAAGAAGAGACATTGTCAAAATATAAGTGAACATCAAGATATGTTTAATCTCATTCAGACAACTCTGAAGGGTTTTGTTTGTTAGTTCTGCAGCATAGAAATGACCCCTCAGTCGGACGCCTTAATTAAAAAGAGGTCGTGGTCATACATGGTGATTTTTTAAATTGATTCTATTCATGGTAAATTGAATTGTACAACTTTGGATTACATTATTTAAACTAGCTAGTCGTTTTGTGAGGTACGGGCGCACCATGTTTGTGTACCAGTGCAAATTGAGTTGACCAAATTCCCTCCCATTATTTTTTCTAACATATTAATCCCTTTAACCTGACCGTGAATTACATCAATGCCGCATTTCAGGGGCCCGCTGCCTGTAGTATGCCATTCAAACAAACCCTTAAAAGAACACAGGCATTGTTAAATTTCGGGTGGTGCAACCTAACGCATTAACATGGCCCTTGTTTACAGAAGGGAAAACAAACAATGTGTAGTAGCAGAAAGTAATGTCAGCCCTAGTGGTAGGCCCATATGACCTTGCACAGAGGTCTGAACCAATTTTTTCACGGTTTCTAAGCAACATTGACCCGCTGATTCCAGATCTTGTGATGCCATTTTGTCATCTTTGAGCATTTACAGATGGGAGGGGGTGTCAATTAACAGGGGCCTTTTTGTTTTTGTAAATTGGTTTCAACAGCATATTTAAAAAGTGTTAGGACATGTTCATCTGTTCTAATGATTAAAAAGGGTATAGTTTCCTATATCTACAACCGTTTGCGTTTGCACGACGAGCCAAAAAATAAATGAGCCAATGATTTAATTGTTACAACTACATTTTTGTTCATCACTCAAATGTATCTAACACAGACGCCGCGGTGCTGATCCCCCATAGAGCCTGTGAGCCTTAACACTAATTCCCCTTACTTACAATTTCCAATGTCAACACATATCATAACTGCATTTTAACATGACGAATTTGAGCCCATTTTAAGGGGGTATGTTGTCTGAATATGATAAAAAATTGTTCCATGAAGAAATGAATAATGCAAATGGTTTAAAATTGTGTAGAACTGTAATCTACAAATGCTTTTTATTCGATCGCAATCGAGGAACCTTCGGTTCCCGTGAGATATTGCTGTATCAAAGTGACGCAGTGTACGCAAAATTTGCGAAAAATGCATCATCTCCTATATTTTATCATGTAAAATTAAAGGGGTTAATTTAAGATATTTCTAAAAGGATATTATTTATAACTATTAACCCATTTATTTTGCTCAGTTTAAGTAAATAAATACTCATAATATCCTTCCATAATTAAATTCATTAAATGTCCTTGAATAGGAGGGGATGATTTTTAGTAAATTTTATTGTTTCCTCACCCTGTGATATTTAAGAACATTATGTTAAAAATTAATTACAGGACCATGGATGCACCTATTTCGATGATTCTTTCATTATAATTATGATAATTCGTATAAATGAAATTTTAAAATAATTTCCATATTTCACAGGATCAAAAGCGCCCTCATTTTGTCTAAATGTTTGGAGGTCTATACTCGTGTTCGTTAAAATAGCAACCTCCCACACGAAAGCGAACGTAAGCTAGAGAACGCTACAGCCTAATGACATGAATTTGGCACACTAGTAATCAATACAGGCTAGTGAACCATTAAGGCCTATTTTTCGAAATTGTGTTCCAAATTCAAATTACGGAATGAAATTTACCCGATTGGTCAATTTGCCTGTTTTGCCATGGTCCAACTGTACGTATTAAAAATTCGCTTGCATGGTGTCCTGCGTATTTACCTGCCTGCTATGTCCATCAAAGTTCTCCCCATAGCATGTTTAGTTATTAGTTAATTCGTTTTCTAGGTGTTTAGCCAATCACAGGCCTACGTGGTTACAGGGGGGCAACCAGAGCAAAAATTGTCATGGAGTTTAAAACTTTTGGTGTACATGGATACCCTATTATATATAACATGTAGATACCACTATTAGGAAAATTACGAAAAATCATCTCAAAGTTCACTCCTGCTTCAGAGCCCCCATACCCCTCCCCCCTTAAAGAAAAATTAAAAAAAATATTTCGAATATATTTTTTTTTGTGTAATGGTCATCTAGAACTAACGATAGTAGACCTAAAATGCACAATTCCGAATTTGATATGAATCGTTATTTTCGTTTTGATGCGTAAACATTTTATTGTAGTATTACTACCCGAGATACTGTGTATAACAAAAGTTCGCATCCGGAATTTTATAACAAAGTTTGTGATTTTCTATATGAAGGCATTCGATTTGAGCTTAGCAATTTCACACAGTGATTTAGTATATGGACAAGCCTTAGTGTACATCCAAAAAACATGATTTTTTTGAAATTGAGGCGGCCCGCCTCAGGACTCTCTGAGTCGGCCTTTAATAGAAATTTGTGAATTATAATTTTTTTAACCCCCAGGGTGCCCTTGAACCATTTTAAGCTTACTGTGTTAAGGGGAAGTCTACGTTTTTTAACCCATCCTTTGATTTGCAGTTTCTTGACTTTACCAAAATTACTTTTGTTGTCAGGCCCGCCCCTCTGGTTGGCTTAACACGATGTGGGCAGGAGATATAGTCCTCGGGCTCACAGTCCGAGAACAATGGTAACAATAGGGCAATCGATTCATCAGTTTTGATTCTTCTTCACCATCATTAGGTTAATCACCGAATCACGCTTTTTTTTCCGTTGTTCGTCTATGGAGCCCGGACTATGATTACTTTCACAACGGTCACAAAATGTAACTTCGTTTACACCATTATTGGGTAGAAGGGCATGGGTAAGTGCAACATGTAGACATCATGAAGCCGATTTTTATATGGTTGCCATGGCAACCAGCAGCGGACCATCACTCAATCAGCCAAACATTATGCCATAATTCATTTTGAAGCGCAAATTAACAAATCCAGCTCCATGGTTTCACAGCACTTTGGGATGCTTGATACTGTGCCCAAATTTCACGGTGATTCGAGCTTTCGTTTTGAGATCACGTTCTTTCCCGTTTAATAATATTTGAATTTAAAAAAAGAAAAAACCTAAAAAATTAATTTTAAACATTAAATTATTACATATTTGAGTGTATTTTGGTGCAAATAGGGGATGATCCAATGGGTTAAATTATTTTTAAATACTTATCTTAAATATCACTTGGTGAGGAAAAATAAGGAAATACATAAGAAATGTTGTCGAGCTGCAAAGTTCAAGTTGGTTTGATTCATAATGAATTTATTATTGTAACTTAATATTTAAAAAAATTGTAATATGTGATCATAATAAAAAAATATATATTTGCTTAAAAATCACAGGGTAGGCACTTTTACATACAAATATGTACAAAAATGCATCAAAGGTACGAGACCTGCTTGCTTATGTGGAGCATACAATTTGAAGGTAATGTCCTATTTATTTTAAACAAAAACAAATGAAAACATAGAACCCTTAAAAGGATAATTGTCCTAGATATAGCAAAATAAAGTTGTTTTTTTTTTCTTTTAATCCTTATAACCAAGTGAACATGTCTATACAGCTTTTTATCCCCTAAGGAACGTTTTAAAAGACCCTATTAATTTACCCCTTCCATATCTGAAAATGCTCAAGGATGCAAAGGATGCATCATCAAGATTTGGAATCAGCAATGTCATTGTTCCGTAGTAAACCATCAAACAATTTGAATGTATTACATGTTTGCAAGGTCTAATGTCCGAGAGATCTATGCGCTCCATTCATGGACTATTGAAATGAGGTGATTGTCTAGAACCTATCATTATCGCTGGCCGAGTTTGTGCAGTTCACCGGCTGAGTAAAAGTTGCCTGTGAAAGGTCCCATTCAAGTTGCATCTGATTTTCCTTTGATTCTAATATACTTCATGGGCCATGTTAGGAGCGTCCGTGTCATGGATACACGCAGCCCCGGATCAGCTTACTCAGTTGAAAAAATCATGATACCACCACAAGTCATTACCTGTGGATACGCTAAGAAGAAGAAAATGTAATTCTGTTGTTTAACATTCACAGATGCTTATGAAATGAATAAAAAAATAGTTTATTGTTTCTAACTAGTGACTTTAATATGTTTTTATTGTGAGAAATTAACTTATAATATTATTTATAGATGTGTTTATTTCATTCCATTGCGCTGTATCTCCTTTCAAGCGTCTGAAATATATTACAAAAATACGCTAAAAAAAAAAACATTATTTGAATAAAATAAAGGCATATGAAAGGGATCAAGGGAATCAAAACAAAAGATATACGGATTTTAAACCAAAACTTACAGTCGGTACGTCATGAATAATAATAATTGTATTGAAAAAGAAAAAAAAAAACCAAACAGACTTTAATATCAAATTTTGAAAAAAAATGTTTTAACATCTAGTCTAAAAGCACTGTTGTAAAGCAAATTCAAGATCAACCACAAGTTTTGATGGTTGATTTTCAAAGACAATACAACAGGTTTATCGAGATATTTGAATCACAAATGCATAAAGAATTGAATATGTTCTTTTATTTCGAATCATTGCAGTGATATTGTCGTAGATTTGGAGTCAATATCAAATAATTTCTCGCCTATCAAATCTACATTATTGATAAAACCAAAGGTTCATTTTCTATATCATTAAAGATAAATAATCACATGAAATGAATAGCGATATGAGTTAACGTTCGTGAGAGCGGGTCTAGTTAAGAAGATTACCTTGGTGCATAGGGTCCCTGTACACACTTGCTGATGACATTTATTCAGGTTACTCAGGTTCTGGATTTAATTTGTAAATAAAAACATATTGACCAACATTAGCCTGAGAATCTCGCTTCCCCCGCGGCTGATTACAATTGGGCAAACGAACTGTTGTCATCCCGACTAGTATACAATAATAATGATCATAGGATCTTGTGGTAATCTATTGGTCCCCGAGGTGAACTGGATGGCGCGGGGTACCGCGCATGATTTCCTTACAAAACTTCCACCAAACTGCCAAACATACGTTAAGTTTCCCTTTACCTTCTTAATATCCGTCCTTACATGGAACTCGTTAGTTTTCCGTTTACGGGACCAAAAAAATCCTCTGAGTTTGCGAAGGGTTTTTCAACCGCTGTTATTGCAACCTGCGCAGCCATGTGTTGTTGCTACGGCGTTCGCTCAAGATTTAAAATTCTTTTCTTTCTGTCAGGACTTCACTGGCCTTTCTCATTCCTAATACTGGGTAGACCTGCCAACCCTCTTACACTTCACTGTCAAAACGTCTGTAATTCATTCCATGTATTGGACCAACACCCTGCCTTGAGGTATAACCGCTAATGACATCTGCACTTTGATCTTCTTCATGACTATCACTAACATTGCTTTGCCTATTTGATAGGAAAGTAATCCCATCTACGTAGGAATACCACATTCATAAGTTTCTGATTTTTTAAGAAATCCCGCAGGTGCTGACATATCGAGGCTTTGCTGAAATCAAGATAGGCTACATCGACACCTCTTCCACCTCAATCATGTTTTGTCCCACGCATCCAATACCTCCATAAGTTGTGTCACATACGATCTGCCAGAGCGAAATCCATGTTGATGTTCACTTAATAGATTATTATCATCCATCAACTGCATAAATTAAGCCCGTAAATGGACTCCATCAACTTGCACACAATTGAGATGAGGCTTCGAGGTCAGTAATCATGCTGTTGGTAGGAAGCTTCTTTTCCCTTTTCAGTTCCTCAGGAAAATTACTTACTCTCTCTCGTGGATTTACTTTTTCCATCACTGTGTTAAATGGATGTTTCTGTAATACCCCTTTTTATATTGCTATTATCAATATAAAAAAATCTTGAATTATTTGGTTCATCGTTATCTTGTGCATCATCTCTAAGGTCATTTTGGATCGGATTACTCGATCCATCAAAGCCCTTCGATACATATGGTGCAATACATGCTACTCAACTTTCTGGGCGTGCTTTCAAATGTATCGAAGTCAGTTTCGCAAAGAGTAGAGTAGGTGCACATATTCATTGAAAGAAACCCGATTCGATTTGCAGGAAGATAAGAGAGCACCAGGAGAATACCTGCGAGGGCGAGTATGCATCACAATTCTCACTGCAAAATGTAGCGATGGAAATAGACAACCAAAGGCTTCTAACCTGGGGCCTAAACGGTTCAAGCGGAAAGAAAGTATGCTGCGCCTCCAAATAAAAAATATCTGATATTGAGTCATCACAGCATAATTTTTCCCCTGATGTGTTAATTTTTTGAGAAACGACGCATAGGGCAAAGTTACTGCACATTATGATATTTTGAACAGCATTTGAAAACATACCGTAGTCATAACAACATGTAAGTTCTGTTGCTATGTTTCAAATGATCGAACAACTGTTAAATATTAAAATCAATTAAAAAAGTAAAATAATTGTTTTGAAGAAAAAACAACCAACCAAATTAACGCAAATAATTAATTAAAACCTGTCTCTGCAAGTAAACAGGAAAACCCTCCCCGGTGATTTGAGTCAATGTGTTTACGCGAAGGAAGAAAATGGTTTGATATAACCAATTACTACTTTAGTGATGATGATTGTAATTTTGAGCAAATCGGGTTACAGATGCATTTCAATGACAACATCCGCAGTGGTTAAAAATATAGCTTTTGCAAGTTCTTAAGTCTGAAAGACGTTAAAATTCCCCAAAGAAAGAAATCAAACATTTAGCAAGGTAATGAACTTCAAGGAAATGCCTGAAGACGAAACGATTAAATCCGTCCTATCGCATGGTGAACTGCGTGAGTTTAGTTCCGGGACAAAAAAATCTCTGAGTTGCGAAGGGTTTTTCACCGACTGGGATTTGCAACAGTGCGCAGCCATGTTTTTGTTGCTACGGCGTTCGCTCAAGATTTAAAATGGCTTTCTGCAGGCTTCAATGCTTTTCCATTCGAATACGGGTGGATACCTGCAAACATCTTAACACTTCCTTTCAAAACGTCTGGTAATTCATTCATGTATTGACAACACCCATGCCTTGAGTATACCGCTAATGACATCTGGTCACTTTGATCTTCTTCCATTGACTATCACATACATTGCTTAATATTTGATAGGAAACTTATCATCTAAGGAGATACACATTTCATAAGTTATGATTTTTTTAAAATCGCAGGTGCGGAACATAGTCGAAGGCTTTGCTGAAATCAAGATAGGCTACATCGACACCTCTTCCACCTCAATCATGTTTGTCCACGCATCCAATACCTCCATAAGTTGTGTCACATACGATCTGCCAGAGCGAAATCCATGTTGATGTTCACTTAATAGATTATTATCATCCATCAACTGCATAAATTAAGCCCGTAAATGGACTCCATCAACTTGCACACAATTGAGATGAGGCTTCGAGGTCAGTAATCATGCTGTTGGTAGGAAGCTTCTTTTCCCTTTTCAGTTCCTCAGGAAAATTACTTACTCTCTCTCGTGGATTTACTTTTTCCATCACTGTGTTAAATGGATGTTTCTGTAATACCCCTTTTTATATTGCTATTATCAATATAAAAAAATCTTGAATTATTTGTTTCATCGTTATCTTGTGCATCATCTCTAAGGTCATTTTGGATCGGATTACTCGATCCATCAAAGCCCTTCGATACATATGGTGCAATACATGCTACTCAACTTTCTGGGCGTGCTTTCAAATGTATCGAAGTCAGTTTCGCAAAGAGTAGAGTAGGTGTACATATTCATTGAAAGAAACCCGATTCGATTTGCAGGAAGATAAGAGAGCACCAGGAGAATACCTGCGAGGGCGAGTATGCATCACAATTCTCACTGCAAATTTTAGAGATGGAACTAGAACCAAGATTCTAACCTGGGGCCTAAACGGTTCAAAGCGAAAGAAAGTATGCTGCGCCTCAAATAACAAAAATATGAATATTGCGTCATCACTAGCATAATTTTACCCTGATTTGTTTAATTTTGATAACGAGGCATAGGCAAAAGTACTTCACATTATGACTTATTTTGAACCGCTATTTGAAACATACCGTAGTCATAACAACATGTAAGATTCTTTTGGTATGTTTCAAATGATTCGAACAACTGTTTAAAATATTAGAAATCAATTAAAAAAGTAAATAAAAAACCAATACATTTAACTAAATAATTACTTAAAACCTGTCTCTGCAAGTTAAACAGGAACACCTCCCCTGGGTGATTTGGAGTCAATGTGTTTACGCGAAGGAAGGTTTGATATAACCAATTAACTACTTAGTGATGATTGATTTGTAATTTTGAGCAAATCGGTTTACAGAGATGCTTCAATGCAAACATAGCAGAGTGGTTAAAAATATAGCTTTTGCAAGTTTCTTAATCTGAAGATCGTTAAATTCCAAAGAAAGAAATCAACATTCTAAGCAAGGTATAGACTTCAAGGAAAGGACTGAAGATGAACGCTATGAGCAATTATGCCAAGATGAAAATATTTTGCCATACCCGAGAATGTTCAAGCCATGGGAAATGGCCTATTTTGATCGCACTATATTACCAGCATAGAAAAAGGTCTTTAAGGTTTAAAAACCTTAAACGGGCATGAGGAAATTAACTGAGGATACATATGTCTATACATTTGCACTTGATTGGCTGTAAAAGACCTAACGGGGGCGGTTTATTGGACCAACATGTAGAAAACCAAAAACCTAAGTTTGAGCCTTCTTGTAGACTGCTAATCAGAGCCTCTACATGTTTGTTCTATGTTTAATTAATTTTGCAAGCCACATAGTATCAAATTAATGAAAATCATTTTTCGTTTAATTTTAGATTTGATTTAATAAACCCCGCGTTCACCTAAGGCTTGAATTTACGGCTGCACATGAAAGTGGCTTAATCATTCTTGATAGATGGTCATTCATAATCTCTTAGTTAATGTTCAATTTTCTATACATTTGCTGTTCAAATTTTTTTAGTTGTTATTTGTCATGCCTATGTAATCCCGTTGTGACAAAACGAAAATGTTCTATACATTGACATGAAAACATGCCCAAGCAATGCTTATATTCCATTACCAGTTCACATCTCTTGACAGGTTTGGAGCCAACTTGTTTGTCATGTTACTTTGGCATTTGTAGACAAGAACTGAGACACGTTAGCTATGGCACATTGTATCTACTGACGTTTCGTAGCCAAGGTTTTTTTTTCACAAACGTTACGTTGATGGCGAAGGAATCCAACCATAAAAACATAGCAACCCCAAAATTCAATGTTTCGAATTATGTGCGCAAACTTCACTATTCTACTCCAGTAGATTAATTTTATGTTATTTAGTGTAATTACATCCATTATGTTCATATTTAAGTAGAGAACAACATCTGGTTGGATATTTCAATAATATTAATTGTGACTTATGTTTTGCCCAGGGGCCTCATAGGAAGTCATACGTATGAGTGTGATAGTAAAAATATCATGAGGTCCAATTTTGACTTTTCATTTCACGAAACGACTGGGCTGCCTGACGGGCGATAATAAAACATCCACATCAAAGGTGATACACTGAACAGCGCCAGAAAGCATGCTTTCAACACGTCTCGGCCAACCAATTAAATCAGCGAAATGTCGACAATTCCTTCTTCAACCATATGGTTGCTGATAGACTGAATGACCTTCCAACATGTCTAAAGAACCTGATAATATTCAAAACCATCGGAACTGACTAGATTCCCAGAGTTATAACTTCTTTGTGATCATTGTACTCCGAAAATCCCTCGACCTCAACAACGGCATCGCGGCAAATGACTCACTTTCAAATCGAGAAGGACGAGGCGTTAAGGTTCAGTCACTCAGAAGACAGCTCACGACCCGACCTCTTCCCAACTACACAAGACCACATTTCTTTCAAAATCGGTTGTGACATGTTGCTGTCAAGATTGCTAGTCGGCGACTTATTTTCTGTGGTCGCCGAGTGTAATCGTGGATTTAACATGTCTAGTTGGCTTGCATCTTCTCTCCCACTTGGAGCAGACTCATTGCAGACCACTTTCCAACTGCACACAACCACTCATGATGCGCACCAACTCATCGGCTACCGCTTCCAACCGCTCATGTGTTCAAGCCGACCTTCTCGATTCCAAAACCCGCAGTTTGCCACGTTCTCCCGACCACACAAGACTGCAGACGACTGTACAGGACAGTCCCAGACTTGGCCAAAACTACACCTGAAAAGGAAAATTACTCACGATTTTCGACAAATGGCCAATCGGCACCAGTCTTGAGCAGTCTGGAAGCGGTTTTCTAGCAAATAATGGGTAAATCTACAGACGACTGTAAAGAACAGGCCCAGACCTTACCAAAACGGCTCAGACACACAGCCGATTTTTTGCTAGAAAAACACTTCCACACTGCTCCAGACTGGTGCCGATTGAACAATTATCGAAAATCGTGAAGGTATAGTCACACAGAAGACAGCTCCCGACCCAACCACTTCCCGACTACACAAGACCGCATTTTTTTCAAAATCGGCTACAATCTTGTTCAAACTTGCAACATTTACAATTTTTATGCCGACCAGGGATGATTAGTCGGCGAGTATCCCCGTCGTCAACGAGACAAGGGATGCTGAAACGCCGAGCAGTAGGCGACAGCATCATGGAATCAACAGGATCCAGCATGTTTAATTGGCGACGCCACTTGTTCAGTCCCCGATTAGTCGCCGACCTTGAAACGACGGCACAAGTTGTGACATGTTGCTGTCAAGACTGCTCGTCGATTGGTCGCCGAGTAGTTGACGCCCAAGAAAGGTCCCGTCACATGAAGATAACCCGCGACGCGTCCCAACCTCTTCCTAACTACACAAGACCACATTTCTTTCCAAATCGGCTGCAGTCTTGTTCAAATTACAAGACAAGAGATGTTCAATCGCCGAGCAGTAGGCGATCAAGCATGTCACTGTTCAGTCCAATCAGTCGCCAGACCTCAACACGACAGCACAAGTTGCTGTCAAGACTGCAAGTCGGCCACTTATCGTCTGTAGTCGCAGAGTTTAGTCGCCGATTCATCATATCCAGTTGGCTTGCATTTTTCTCTCCCGCTTGGAGCAGAAGATCATGCCGAACCCACTTCCAACTGCACACAACCACTCCATGATGCGCAACAACTCATCGGCGACCGCTTCCAAACCGCTTAGTGTTAAGCCGACCCCTTCCCGGATTCCAAAACCGCCACGATTTTTTTAAGCTTGCAAGAAAAAAAGCGTTTGGCGGGTTTTGTAAATTTTGCCACGTGCTCCCGACAGCACAAGACTGCAGGAAGACTGAACAGGACAGTTCCAGACTTGGCCAAAACTACACAGGAAAAAAGGAAAATACTCCACGATTTTCGAAAAAATGGCCACTCGGCACCAGTCGTGGAGCAGTCTGGAAGTGGTTTGCTAGCAAAATAGTGGGCAAAGACTACAGACGGCTGCACAGAACAGGCCCAGACCTTGCCCAGAAACTAACCTGAAAAAAGAAAAAATGCTAACGATTCGGAAAAATTGGGGCAATCGGCGACACTTTGGAGCAGTCTGGAAGTGGTTGTTTTCTAGCAAAAAAATCGGTGTGTGACGAGCCTTCAGCAGTTTTTCTTTTTCATGTGTAGTTTTGGACATTCCCAGACCTTGCCAAAACTACACATGAAAAAGAAAAACTGCTGAAGGTATAGTCACACAGAAGACAGCTCCCGACCCAACCACTTCCTGACTACACAAGACCGCATTTTTTTCAAAATCGGCTACAGTCTTGTTCAAACTTGCCAAATTTGAAATTGTTATCCCGACCAGGGATGATTAGTCTGCGAGTGTCCCCGTCGTCACTCGACAAGGGATGCTGAAACCGAGCAGCAGTAGGAGACAGCATCATGGAATCAACAAGATCAGCATGTTTAATTGGCGACGCCACTTGTTCAGTCCCCGATTAGTCGCCGACCTTGAAACGACGGCACACGTTGTGACATGTCGCTGTCAAGACTGCTCGTTGATTGGTCGACGAGTTGTTGACGCCAAGAAAGGTCCCGTGACGTGAAGACAACTCGCGACGCGACCCAACCTCATCCCAGCTACACAAGACCACATTTCTTTCCAATCGGCTGCAGTCTTGTGCAAATTACAAGACAAGAGATGCTCAATCGCCGAGCAGTAGGCGATCAAGCATGTCACTTGTTCAGTTCTCAATCAGTCGCAGACCTTAACACGACAGCAAAAGTTGCTGTCAAGACTGCAAGTCGGCGACTTATCTTCTGTAGTCGCCGAGTTCAGTCGCCGATTCAACATGTCCAGTTGGCTTGCATTTTTCTCTCCCGCTTGGAGCAGACTCATTGCCGACCACTTTCCAACTGCACACAACCACTCATGATGTGCACCAACTCATCGGCTACCGCTTCCAAACCGCTCATGTGTTCAAGCCGACCACCTTCCCGATTCCAAAACCCGCCACGATTTTTTAAGCTGCAAGAAAAAATCGTGGCGAGTTTTTTCAAATTTGCCACGTGCTCCCGACCACACAAGAGTGCAGAAGACTGTACAGGACAGTCCCAGACTTGGCCAAAACTACACCTGAAAAAGGAAAATTACTCACGATTTTCGAAAAAATGGCCAATCGGCACAAGTCTTGAGCAGTCTGGAAGCGGTTTTCTAGCAAATAATGGGTAAGACTACAGACGACTACACAGAATAGGCCCAGACCTTGCCAGAACTACACATGAAAAAGAAAAACTGCTCACGATTTTCGATAATTGGCCAATCGGCACCAGTCTGGAGCAGTCTGGAAGTGTTTTTCTAGCAAAAAATCGGCTGTGTGACTGAGCCTTTAGACTGGAATGCATTTCACAGATCTTGACCATGTAGATGACCTTGCGATCACTGCGGACCAGTTACGCTGAAACGGCGATCAGTAGGCGACAGTATCATGGAATCAACAAGATCCAGCATGTTTAATTGGCGACGCCACTTGTTCAGTCCCCGATTAGTCGCCGACCTTGAAACGACGGCACAAGTTGTGACATGTCGCTGTCAAGACTGCTCGTCGATTGGTCGCCGAGTTGCTGACGCCAAGAAAGGGTACCGTCACATGAAGACAACCCGCGACGCGACCCAACCTTTTCCCAACTACACAAGACCACATTTCTGTCAAAATCGGCTGCAGTGTTGTTCAAATTACAAGACAAGAGATGCTTAATCGCCTAGACGTAGGCATCAAGCAGTCACTTGTTCAGTTCTCAATCAGTCCAGACATTAACACGACAGCACAAGTTGCTGTCAAGAATGCAATCGGCGACTTATCTACTGTAGTCACCTAGTTTAGTTGCCGAGTGAACATGTCCAGTTGGATTGCATTTTTCTCTACCGATTGGAGAAGACGTCTTTTGGCCGACCACTTTCCAACTGCACACAACCACATCATGATGCGTACCAACTTATCGGCTACCGCTTCCAAACCGCTCATGTGTTCAAGCCGAACCTTCTCGATTTTTTTTAAGCTGCAAGAAAAAACCGTGGCGGGTTTTCCAAAATTTGCCACGGCTGCCCAGACACGCAAGACTGCAGAAGATGTACAGGCCAGTCCCAGACTGGCCAAAAACACCCTAAAACCCCGGGAACAATTCTCCGATTTTGAAAAAATGGCCAATAGGCACCAGTTGAGCAGTCTGAAGCGTTTTCTAGGCAAAATAATCGTAAGACTACAAAAGAGACTCACAGAAACAGTCCCAGACCTTGCCAAAAATATACTTAAAAAAGAAAAACGCTGAAGATTTTACGAAAATTGGCCAATCGGCACCAGTCTTCATCAGTATGGAAGGGTTTCTAGCAAAAATCGGCTGTGTGAATGAGCCTTTAGACTGGAATGCTTTCACAGATCTTGACCATTGTTAAGATGGACCTTGCGATAAGTAGGACCAGGTTACAAGATGGACAGACTTGCGGATATGTCTAGTTGGTCCCTTAAGTCTTATGGTACATTTTTTTAGCAACAAGATTTCAAGGGACCCTTACACGCATTTATAGCATAATTATAATAATGATGGCTTGACAAGCCGAAGCTTTATTCAATTTATTAAAACGGAAAATTCTATTAAACTGAGTCGAAATGACGGACAAAGTCTATTTTATACTAAATGCACTATCATGCTTGTATAAATCACAGTCGGGAAAAAGTCGTCAGAAATCAGATTTTGTTGTAAGTTCATAATGGAAGTCCCAAGTATGCAAAATGAGGTATTAAAATTGATGCGTTACCTGCGCTGTGCAAGGTTGTGCAGTAGCGCTTGACGGAATAAAGGGCAATACCTCATTAACATACTTGGGACTTCTAGATCGTCGTGGGCTCTGATATATCGAATCAGCATAAATGCTAGTTCACGAGTAATGAAATACCAAGAAAACTCTTTTCTTATCAATTGGGCAATGAATGTGATTTGACAAGTTTGTCAACCCCATGTTTGAATCGCTGTGTTTTAAGGAGTCGAATACGACGCATTAAACTGCTCGAAACCCGTTGATTTCTACTGATGGTATTAAGAATTATAATACATCGGCTTTTATATAGCGCTATTTCGTCAAGATCACAGCGCTGTTTGCTTATTATGAATTAGCCGCAATCGGAAATCGTCACAACTCATTTCGCTTCATCTAGGCATTAGATTTGTATATCCCTCATAACAGATACCCGAATTATCGCTTGGGTTGACGAAGCCAGTGAGGTGTAAAGTGGCCTTGCCCAAGTGTACAACCCATGGCCACAGTGGGGCTCCGAACCCGCACCTTCAGATCAAGAGTCGGCCTTCATATCCAATGGACCACATGTGCCCTTAGCATTACTATAGACACGGGTTTTTTACTATTTACTAATGTTGTTTGGGTAAATCACTTAGGGCAAAATTTATAACTATTTGAATGTATGAGGTTTCTATGGTAACATTAAATATACAGTGATTTTAAAGTAAATTACAGTGTCGTGTTTGTTCATTGTTGGAACCGTACGTGTATGGAAAATTTCCCATCCAACCTTCTTATGAAATGAACCTTTTCACATTGCATTAATCTATCAACAGAATTGTGCTACATTAACCCCGTGCGCACAGGAAATCCAACGTTCAGAACTAAAACAACACTGCCGTGAAGTTTTTATATAACACTTTTACAAGTTTCACACTTTTACAGTTTTTTTAATAATTTTTGCCCGCATCTTCAGAGATCCGTGGATCTTACAATTCTATGAGTGTATTGATACACTATATAACAGGACTCCCTACATCCACATCTTTATCAAATATATATGTCAGGTCCAAGGGCCCAAGGTGGATTAATACAGTGATGCCGTCGAACCGAGCCGACTCTAAAATGCGTTTCTAAATTGCTAGGTAATTGGATACCTAATTGAAAGAAGACCCAACTTCATATTGTCTTTCATCGACAGTAAGAAGTACAGTTCCATTGCGTTGAATGATGATACTTCTTTCTGCATCTTGGCGCAGAGTGTGTTAATCGCTTTTTTCACTCAGGTATTCCAAATTTCTAAATTGTGTTCAAAATATTGTTTCTACCACTTTTCCTGATATGTGCGTCCGTACAATGCACTGGTGGGCGATTTGTAAGCCGTGCGCACCAAACTGGAGTACTGGCTACCATAATCTTGTAGGTTGGAGGGTATCTCGCGATTATGCGACTTCCAAATCGGTTCTGGATCTGGTTAAACACTCCAGGTGGGAAAAACGGTCCGTGTGTGTGTGCGCACCATTTTTTCACTTATTTGAGCTTTGAAATAGCTGGGTCATATATTGTATTGTAGACTTGAAAGAGCATTCCAGTCATTCACGGCTTGTAGAAAGAATGAATGTTTGTAGACATCTTGTGATGGTTGCAGTGGAATAAAAGCTTTGCTGTGGAGATCCCTGGTGAAGTGTGTTACCGGGTGCAGTAGGTTTTGTATTGGGATGGCTTGGTGACCTTCGTAGGCTTTCTGGAACAAGGGGAGCCGGTGTCATATACCACAGTGTCCGTGTGACTGAGTGTCCTACCACCGATCTGTCTATTGTGTTCTCCATTGAGTGCTGTATGCATCATTTGTTTCAGCACTGTACCCAATGGCCTCGTCTACAAGGTCATGGTTTATTCCGTACATGTTGTTATGGTAGATAGGACACTCTCTCATGGGGGACACTCAGTTTCTTTACACCGGGCATTCTTACGTCTGGTAAGTTTCGGCCAGTTTAGTTCTTGCAACATGGCGGTGACACTGCTACGACTGTCATAGTCGTTCTTGACGAAACGTGCTGCCCTGCGCTGAACAGCTTCAAGCTGGAAAATTTGATCCACGGTATAAGGGTCCCACACTGCAGCGCAATATTCCAGGGAAGGTCGAACAAGTGATCTGTAGGCTATGTTCTTTATTTCTTCTGTGCATCCACGAAGATTACGTTTTACAAAACCCAGAAATCTGTTAGCTTTTGCAGCTAAGTGATTAATGTGATTATTCCATTTTTCAATCACTACAGATACGAATGTGAGTTTGTTCCTGTAGGATTGCACCATTGAGTGAGTAGTTGCAGTGTTTGGGTTGTTTGGAATTTGTTATTCTGAGTACAAAACATTTGTCTGCATTAAATTTCATACACCATTTCTTCTGTCAAAGTCGGTCAAGGTCCTCTTGAAGTAAATTAGCGTCTACGTCCTTGCTGACGGTTCTGTAAAGAATACAGTCGTCAGCAAAAAGACGCACAGTGAAGGCGATTTGGTCGGAAATGTCATTTATATAAATCAGGAAAAGTAGCGGACCGAGTACTGTACCCTGTGGAACGCCTGATTGGACACGTACCCAATCTGAGCTATTACCTCCAATAACAACCCTCTGCTTTCTTTGCATCAGGAAGTTAGAGATCCACGTATGAGTCGGTCCAGAAAATACCATAATCGTCAACTTTCAGCAAAAGTTTTCGATGTGCTACCACATCGAAGGCTTTGCTGAAATTCATTATGATTGCGTCTGTCTGTCGGCCCTTGTCGAGGGACTTGGAAAAGTCATTTATAGTCAGAATTAGTTGAGATTCGCACGATCGATTTTGGCGAAAGCCGTGTTGATTGTCGGTCAGAATATTATACTTGTCAAGATGGTCCATGACATTAATCGTATAACATGTTCCATCATGTGATACTGGTCTATAGTTGGAAGGAATAGTGCGATCTCCTTTTTGAAGATATGCATTTCTCCAATCTTCAGGAAGTTGTCCAGTCTGAAGAGATTTCCTGAAGGTGGTTGCCAGGGCTGGCGCAATCTCCATTGCCCCATGTTCAGGATGCGTGCAGGCAAGCCAGTCAGGTTAGGGTCAAGGTCATGTAGCTGTTCAATTTCATGTCAGGCATGCTCAATTTCATTGAACAGTTGCTGCTGTTCAATTTATGTCAGGCAATATTAGGGTGATCAAAACTTTCCTGCGATTTAAATTGTTGGTTAAGGATGTCTGTCTTTTTGACATTCTCGGAGACTATTTCTCCATTACCACTGCACTAATGTTCTAACCTTTACATTAGGTACATGATCTTTGTATGAGATGTTCAGGATTTTACGGAAGCATCTCGTCTCTAAAGCCATGATCCTTCTTTCCAGGTCAGCTGTCAAAGTCCATGTCTCACAGGCATAAAGGAAGATGGACAGGACCAGAGTACGCATCGGCTTTGCTTTAGACTCCAAGCATATACTGTTGTCCCTCAATATAGGCTTCAGCTTTGCCATTGCTGTTTGTGCAATCCTGGAGAGGACTTCTGGTTTGGATCCCGCATCAGAAACTATTGATCCCAGGTACTTAAAGCTTGATACTAACCCGTAGGCTCTGTCCATTAATTTTCACATTCTCAAGGATGCCATTGGGGCTATTGGTCATCAGCTTGGTCTTTTCAGCACTGATTTCCATGGCGTATTTCATAGATGTCTGCTCAAGGCATTTTACCAGGGATTTATTCTAATTAGTATACAACCGCCATGGCCGATTTTCCCACCAAAATATACTCAATTGAAATTTAAGCAATTACATAAAATCTTAGGCAAAAATAATTTGGCGTTAAAGGTGCTTGTTCCGATTTATGTGTATTGTGTTCTCTACTTGATATGAGAGCCTGGCACTTACACATACACCCCATCAAGTACCGTGGGAATCAAACTTGCGGTTTTGATGGTAGACGCAATAATACATGTCGCAAAGCCCCATTCAATACTGTGCTAATATTGATGGTTAACCACTAAAACGGCTGTTTTTTGTTTATATCTTGGGAATGAAATGGATTTGAGGGCTCAAATTTCAGGACGAGAATGAGAAAAATACGGCCTTTCATCTGATATAAAAATCGATACTACTTCCGGGTAAATCAGGGGGTCCCAAAGACGATCGGCGGTTTTTTGTTTATATCTGGGAATGAAATGGATTTGAGGGCTTAAATTTCAGGACGAGAATGAGAAAAATACGGCCTTTCATCTGATATAAAAATCGATACTACTTCCGGGTAAATCAGGGGGTCCCAAGACGATCGGCGGTTTTTTGTTTATATTTTGGGAATGAAATGGATTTGAGGGCTCAAATTTCAGGACGAGAATGAGAAAAATACGGCCTTTCATCTGATATAAAAATCGATACTACTTCCGGGTAAATCAGGGGGTCCCAAAGACGATCGGAACACGCACCTTTAAAAACATAGCGCGCGAAAAACGAAATCCTGGTCCCCCTTATGCATTTAGTGTTAATGTTCATGCTTGCTCATAAGGTAAGTAAGGTCGTAACTTTAAAATATTACAATTTTCATGAATTACTCTTCGACTAAGTGGAATTCCCTGAAAAAGCGTTAAA
The DNA here is from genome assembly GCA_023653785.1 of Ophioderma brevispina. NCBI lineage: Eukaryota > Metazoa > Echinodermata > Ophiuroidea > Amphilepidida > Ophiodermatidae > Ophioderma > Ophioderma brevispina. Next base: position 53,905 of record JAMKCH010084588.1, on the reverse strand, counting down.
ATTACAAAGTAGCAATTTAGGGGGATTAGTTGTCGATTCGTCTGCTTTCTGTTATTCGGACTTAACCTATTAGCCCAGTTTTCCCTTACCAATGCAAGGGAATTAAAAGCTGTTTTTATTCATGAAATTGGAATGATTGAAGACATGAATGCCTCGCCTTTGAATAGCATGCTTTGCATCTGCATGTTGATCCTTTTCCATGTCTGATTGTAGTATGTGTGTCATGTAAGTATTTGACTTTTTGGATATCAAATAAAGAAGGTAACAACGCAGAACAAGATTAAACCAATTCTGTATTTCAGTTTTGTGTGTGTGTGATGGTGAATAGACATCATCAATTAAGATCACAAAAGCGCAATAAGGTACTTTTGTAACAATCGCTTGCTTGGGATTAATGTTACTACAGGATGAATCAATGAATGGGTGAATTAAATATAATTAGATTTATGACATTAAGATTCAATCTGACACCGGGCAGATATCTTAGCGAGTTCAGTGTATGTTAACGCTGTCAATGGGATATTTTATTTTTTTGTATTATCAGCGATTCTTGTATATTGTTTTACATGTATTGAGTGCTTTAGTGCTTTCGGGCCTAATTGGCCTTTTACTCAGCTCCTCCATATCACTGTTTTTGTATTTTACGATGTATAGTGATTGGAAATCGTTTGATTTGATGTAGAAAATCTTTATTTGGTATGGAGGAGACGTGTAAGGTTCTTGCTGAACCATGGGAGATCATGGCGATTGGACCTTCCTCTAGACGGGACATGCTTGTTCATAGCAGCTTAGTTTGCTTCTCAAGATCACCCCATTTTAATCATTAATCATTTAATCGTTTATCATTAATAATATGGGGCTCCGTTACTCTAATATCCCGAGTTCGGGACACATGGATAAATGAAAATGATTTCTTGAAGAGGTGATTTTCCATACCCAGCTTCCACAATTTGGCACTCGCCAGTGGTGTTGATATGGAGATGAATTATTTAATACGCGCAAAAGCGTGCCTTACTACAATAAAGAAAATAAATAATACATGATCCATAAGAGCTGGTTTCAAGATATAGAAACAAGCCCATATTTTTCGAGGTTAAGTTTTTAGAGTTTATTATTAGCGTTACAGGTTTGAATATATTTTGTCCTCCCCAAGGGATAATTTTCAGACTGAATTGAGGTTTGATTCATATCCCGTCATTTCTTATAAAACAGCTAAACGAAGGTTTTGGATTTGGCCTTTATACTAATGAGTTATACATGTTGATTTATATTTGAGCATGAATTGTACCATCCTTTAAACTAAAACGAGACATATGTGCACAACAATATAATGTAATATCAACTCAGACATTTATGCATTTCTTTTTCTTTTCAATTATTCAATATTGTGATTTATAATTTACAGACTCTTTACCGTAGCGCAATTTCACTATGATGTTGCTAATGTTTGAACTAGCTGACCACTTATCTGGGTACTTACTAAAGAACAGGTCTATATAAAATGTTTCCCTATGACTTTCGACGCCGCACATAAATCTATTTTAAAGGGACATAATGGCATGAAAAAAATTGACATACTAAAATCACTTCCACGAGTTTGAAAACAATTTGGATGTTTACATTCTGTAAAAACAGTAAAAACAGGAAGAGTTCCGGGGGTGGCAGTGTGTGGCAATTTCTGGAACAGAAAAGCAAGGTGTTGACATCCCTGACAGAATTTACAGTTTATCTAGCATGTTGCGACACAGATTCAAAAGCACCCAGACCGGGATTCAGGCATTGTAACTTTAGGCTTGTAGTAGGATATTGATCTGGCAAGTGCAAGATGGATTAGCCCCGTGATCTAGCACATATACAATAGCAAGTGGTCTGTGAGCTGATGACAAATGTTTTTTTTTCAAGTTTGGTACATGCTGGCAGAAATTTAAATGTCGCATCCTTGTTCCAGAAATTCTACAAACTTTCACCTTCCACCATGGAACTCTTCCCTTTTTACTGTTTTTAACAGAGTAAACACAAATTGTTTTCCAAATTCGTGGAAGTGATTTTTAGGTAAGGGTTCTTTTCATTATGTACATTTTTTTTTCTGCCATTCTGTCCCTTTAAGGACGCTCGCCCCCTTCTCAAGTGAATAAAATGAATCGCTAATACCCGCGTCAAATATTCAAGACCAACAAATCGAGGTCTGAGAACCTCGACATCCATTTCTTAACAGAAAATTATGGTACCCTTTTACTGTACATGGAAGAGAAAGAGTATAAAAAGTATAATGAAAAGGCCATTTGGCTTTTTCCCACTCTACCATGGATTCTGCTAAATATATGCGCACACACATTCTAACTCTGTAAACTTCTTTGTAAAATTCCCCACCTTTTCCTGTAACATTTATCACCATTTATCACTATTACGATATTTTGTGACAATTTTATGTGTCACTCTAAACAAAACTTTTTCTGGTTCTTTTTTGCGTGCATCGTACTTCACTGACAGTAAATTACATTACAACCCTGAATTACATGAATACTTTTCCAGCGCAACTTTACAGTTTACGCATTCCTGTTCAGGGACCGTCTCTGTTTATTATTGTCGTCAGTACATATTCCCAAAAACGATGGGTGGCAAATATAACTAAATTGAGAATAAACTGTAGTTTACTGTAATAAATATTATGTTCTTTAAAAATGTTTGGGGGGGGGTTGTTTTAACAGTAAAAGGAAATCACACTTTGACTCCTACTCTAATTAACCTACCCCCCGACGTTCTTTCGGCTAATCGACGCTTTATACATTTGCGTCACTATACCTAGTGAGTCAAAAAGTATACACTTTTTACAATTACATTTTGTGTAGTAATGCTACCAATGGATATATATCTTTTGATAAAATTCTTTCCTTAGCCTAGTTCCTCTGGATTCTTTTGGTAACCATTTTTTAAATTCCAGCGTTTTATCAATTTTTTGAAAATCGTCCAATAGCCTTTCACTTTCTCACTTTTTACAAAAAGCTCCTTCAAATTACTGATAAATTCTACCATTATTGTCTACAATAGAATTTTTCGGACCTATAAAGACTATAACGAAAACGCTCTATATGTCCTTAAGCCTGGGGCCCTACAGACCCGTATACACTTGCTCCATCAGAGAATTTGATGTTGATTTGAGTTACATAGGCATGGGACTAATCGTCGAAAACCTGCAGTGAGAAAATTCCCAACCCTGGCAACCTCTTGGTACAAGAAGCACTTTTTTTTTTTTTTAACATGGCCACCGCCGGCCATTGAACACATACAGATTTCCATATTCCAGGAATTATATCAGCTGAAAAGGCCCCCCCCCCAAATTGAGGGGGTTTATTGTCACTAATTTTTGACATATCTAATATTCCTGGAATGGTTTTTTAAACCTTGAAACACTCTAATTAATGGCGGTTATTATGAAAACATAAAAGTGCCGTAATTTTTTACCCATATCAATTGCAAGGGTAAATGAGGTGTGCCGATTCATTCACTTCTATTCTGAACATTTTTCAACCCACTGGACTGGTTTTGAAAACTTAAAAACCTGAGTAACTCTAATGACGAGAGACCAATATTTTCAAATGGCTTGGCCCGCGGCCATCTTGAAAAAATGCAAATTGTCATAATTCCGGCACTAGATCAACTTCAAAGGCAATGATTCTCATGTCATTAAATTTACTGATATTTTTTATTCAAATGGAATGATTTTACAATTTTTAAAACACATGCCAAACTGTACTTTTTCACTCACCTAAACTATTTTTTTTAAATATCACACATAAGTAAAACAAGTGGGAAACATGCACTACATTATAACCGTATTAGACGAAATGCACAATATAAGTTTTTGGTTGTTTCTAGTCCCTTGTTCAGAACAAATATCCTTTCTAAGAAGAAAGGTGCGACCATAGTTATGAACAAAGGAGGAATGTTCTAAGCTGCTCAACAATGCAATGTTTCTGATATCAATATTGCATATAATGGCCCACATCATCTTACCGCTAGCAAGCCCATTCTAATCCTGCAATTGAAGGAGTATTTTCTTACATTCAAGTTCTGGTGGCAAACAGTGTTAAAGTAATTTGGAAGAGTGCATTGTGGGAAGTATCACATCCTTTCCGGTTCTTTGGTTAGCCCTTGATCAAGGCCGTCTGCTAACGAAACCGACAAACTTGCCTTTTCACACTGTATGATGTTATGACCTTTTATTTCTAATTCTGTCAATTATATTGTGAAAATGGTGTTTTCAGATTTGAAATCAGCATGCTTAGATTTGAAGCGGCTAAACCAAAGAAGTTGTCATCGCTCCCGCTTTTTTCCCCCCCCCCCGTCGCCAGGGGCTCGTCTGTTTTTGTCGTTGTGCACCTGGAGCCAGGGGTCCTACTAGTCTGATGTATAAAACCACAAAACACCTGTTTGTGGGTCTAGGCGCAGTGGGTTGTTGCTAATTTCATAGCGACAGCTTTCTGCCTGAGTGAACTTATTGAACTTGCGAGTGGAAGCGTTTGTCATTTTGTGACCCCCCCTGTCAGATCTGACATATCTGATATATCCAGAGATCTGACGCAGCCTAATCGGAATACCAGGAATAAATTGTAGGGGTAATGGATTGGCGTAAACTAACTATTAATGTTATTATCTTCAACAACGTACACTTTAATCTAAACAAAACCAGGAAATTTATTTTTTGAATAGCTACCAACTTCAATATCATATTCTTCGCGCGGGAGTTTTCCTAATCGGGTATTCCGGAAAAATTTGGCCTGTCCCGCCCAGCCTTTGCATCTTGCATTAGTTCCTTGTTTCCTTATACACGGAAATGTCAGGGGAGAAGGACGCCTATGTTCGATACTAGAGTTTGGGATTTTGGGGTGCCTAAAATCGCCATTATAATGCCGGATTGATTTCCTCGCAAAAACGCTTGGATGAATTGCACTTCAATTTTACCATAAACCGCAAGAAGACGAGTCCATTTTTAATCAATTTTGTTCTGCGAACTTTTTAGTTCGTAAAGAAATTTTGGAGAGAAATTCAGCTTTGCTTGCAAAAGTCACACCCTAAAACGAATCCTATACGGTAATTTCACAAAAACATGCGACCACTAATGACAATCAGTCTTGGAAAGGAAATTGAGCAAAAATCTGGTGCGATATGAGTCAGATCTTGTCAATACGTCGGGTATAACGTTGTGTTTACACATTAGGCTGCGGTACTGATCTCGTGTGCGTTTGTGTACGTTCGTACTCGGACTCGTGGAGTTGATAGTCGTGGTAGGACCCCCCATACATGATAATGAGACTAAATTTGAATTAAGTTAACGTTCTAAGCAGTCCTAGGGATTTTTGAATGGCGCGAAAATTGAATTTTCAAATGCATTTTTCTCCAGAATTGTCTTCATACGAACTAAATTTCGCAGAACAAAATAATTAAAATTATGTTGTTCTGCAGTATGGTAAAAAATTTGAAGGAATTCATCAAGCGGTTGTGGAGAATCATCAGGCATATTAATTCCGATGTAGGGAGTGCCAACCTCTAAATCACAACTTTCTTGTATCGACATCATGCTCCTTTCCCCCCTAGGTTTTTTAGGGACTTTTTTCCATAGAGCTCCAAAGGAAGCTCGGCAACCAAAAATCCCAAATCTAGTAACGAACATGCTGGATCCTCATCCATCCCCCCCCCCCCGTGTAGCGCACAGCTTGACACCGCAAGATGGACATCAACAAGAATATGGCTCTTTATAAAGAATGGTTTACCATCAATCCATAGATAATCATGGGGAAGCCGTTTCGAGAGTGAGCCGAGCTTTCGGCGACCCTACTATTCCACAAAGTGGAGAGTGGGTATTCGAGTTACTAACAACAGGTTTCACGGGGCTGCACTTCGCACGTGCAATATGCATGGGGACTGCCGTGAACCCCCCCTAAGGTGCTCTTTGACATTGAATCTCCGGAGGATATAACCTACGGTCATTGGAAGGTTGCTGAGGTGAGGATCCACGTGATGCCAATCCTCAGTGCTGAAGTGCCACTATAGATGATGGACAAAAAGTCGCAAGACTTCTTTCATCCTGCGAAGGACCATTAAAAGGTAATGTACGAAAACTTTTGGTTCAAAAGCATTTTTGTTTACTGGGGATGTATTATAGAGTGCTAATTTTACGTATTGCCGAACGTGTTGTTACACAGGCTACCAAATAAATCTATCTGCTGGCCCTTCCCCTGGAAAATGTTGGTACCGTACCTCAACAGTTCAAAGTCCCATGCAAGGTCAGTCGGGTAGGGTCAAGGGGTTTTATATGCGAAGCAATTATGGATACCATGTGTAAGCTAGCCTGATGTTGCTCAGACATAATGCCAAACAGTAACAGTAATTGCCGTACATTTCCTGTTCTGCTCCGGCAGAGTCCCAGGGCTATGATGTTTCGTAGGGTAAAACGGAATCTTATTTTTTTCTCAGTCGCGCCCTATTACGAAATCGCTCACAAGCGCGGCAGCCATGCAGACCGAGGTAAATCGCAGACAGCTGGGATGTGTTTGGTGACCCGAATACTAAATTCAGCTAGCTATGTTTTCAACAATGGCAATCCGTTTCTAAATGATTCGTGTTGCTTTTCCCCATATTTTTTCCGGAATTCCACCGATTAGGAACTATCCGCGTTGTCATATAAATATTGAACTTGGCTCCAGCGTTTAGTCGAGTTCTTCGGTCCAGGCCTGGTCTTCGTCGGGATACGCGTAAGAGCGCCCTACTCTCGTTATGTCCTTTGAAAAACTAGCCTCTCGTCGCGGGCGGATGGTTTGTGCTGTTTTTGTGATTCACTGTTGTGGCTGTTTAGGGAGGGTGACATGTCCCTAACCCCCCATCCGCCCCTTCTTCTGCTCTTGCTCTGTCTAGTCCCCAACACACTGGCTGCGTCGCGTCGCCTCACTGGCTTCCCAAACATACTGACTGATTCCGTTGACTCCCGAATAGTCGCCCAAGGATAAAGTGACACTAGACACTTGAATGGGAGTTTTTTGTTTTTAACCAAAACCGAGCCGAATCGTGTAAATCATGTTACTCTTCCTAATTTTCATCACGACTGGTCCTTGTTGTTTATCCCGCCGTTATGCACAATAGGCCTTTTCAAAGTCGATCATAACCTAACGGACCCACCTGATAGATTATGTATGCGATACCGCGTACCGTCCCATGTCTAAATTCTAACGGAATAAATTCCCAATTGGCTCCAACGGAGCTAAAACGTAAATTATAAAAACCCGAAGAGGCCCGGGTCAAGATAATGTCAGATCTGACATGGGGTCACAAAAATAACCAACTGAGTGGAAGCCCTGAAACATAGAGGCCAGTTGCAAATGGAAGACCTCAAATTAGGTGTTTACTATAGTAAATTCTCGCATTGTTTAGTTTTTAGGGAAGGGACATGTTTCAATCCTTGTAAGGATTTCTGCCTATGATATGTGACAATTAAATTTGTACAATCAGAACCATTAATGAAGTTTGGTCGAGCGCTGTGAACAAGGCTAGGAACTTTGGTTTTGGATAATAACTGTATTTTGTGCTAATTATTCTTTATAATCCTATAAATCCTTCAATACTTAAAGATACACTGGCACATTTGAAAAATAGTGGGGGCGCGCCCTCAAGTTTTTGTCACAATTGATATTTTTTCATAATTGTAAAGCTTTTGATATACATTAGCCCTCCACCTGAAATGATTAATATCAAATCAGCGCCCTTACAACGTTTTTATAATAAAGACTCTTGGCGACATTTATTTCAAGCAGACAACGGAATTGCATTTCAACCACAAGGAAACACACGCCTCAGTTGATTCCCAAGGCATCTACCCTGTTTGAACAGTCTATGACCTTTGTGTTTAAAATTAAATTAAAAAAAAAAAAAAAAATGGAATATTTTAATGTAATGGCCACATTTTTTTTATTAAAGTTACGGCAAACTTAAAGTTAGCCCTAACAAATTACCCTGCAACTCCTTTAGACCCTCTTGCTTAATGCCCTATCTTCTGCTTTGGGCTATTTTATGCGTAAAATATAATTTAGCCCTGGAGCTCGCAACAACAATTTGTAACACATCTCAGTACAAAAGGTTTGAGTGATTAACTAGGTTTACAGACCGACCGGAACGGAACCCCTGAAACGTGATTCTTATTGCCGCAAGTGGTGCCCTTAAGGAGAGGGGGGCCAAACAAAGTTTAGAACAACACAGGCGTCAAATTTGTAAATTGATCAAATTATGTTGACAATCACACCATGTTTTTTGTTGTCTAACCAATAAGGATTAAGAAAAGGTATAAGTTTTGTAGTATGTTAACAGCTAAAGATTTCAGAGTTATAGGCTAAAAACAGCAAATCATAATAAGGGTCAATTTCAGTTTGGTACAGGGGTCACATTTATAAAAGTGGCTTTGCTCCGATTTGGATACAAATGGTGCAAAATTATTGGGTGAGTGCATAGGATTAAAATAAGGAATAGTTTTTGACGTCTTAAAATGCTTAGTTTCAGATGTAGGGGGCACAGAGGTCAAACGTGTCTATTGCCTTCAATGGGGCTTGATCTTTGTTTACCATTTTTACCTTACCCCCCTATTTTGTTAAGAAAGCATTTGCGACACTCAAACTATTTCTTAATTGTTTATCGCTATTAGCTCCACCAATAATTTGGCACCATTTTTTTATCCAAATCAGAGCATTTAAAATTTGACTCACCCTGTACACTGAAATTGCACCCTTATTATTGATATTTTTGCTGTTTTAGCCCTATAACTCCTGAAACTTTAGGCTTGTACATATACAAAACCTATACTTTTTCTGATCCTTATGGTTAGACACATAACTGGTGTGCTTTTCACATGATTGGATCAATTACAATTTGAACCCCTGTACAAACTTTGGTTTTTTTTGGCCCCCTCTCCTTAAGGCACCACTTGCTGCACTTAAAGAATCACGTTTCATGGTTCCCTGTCAGTCTGTCAACATTTTTAATCACTAAAAACCTTTTGTACTTGGAGATGTGTTTTTTACAAAATGTGTGCTAGCTCCCGGGTTGTAAGATTCTTTGTCAATGGCCTACTATCCAATCATTTGTGAGCAAAGTTGGAAAGAAAATTTCATAGTTTGTGAAATGTGCCAGTGCTGCTTTATTTTGAAGATAGAACAATATTTTGGTTTTCAGATGCCTGCTTGAATTGTCTTTTATTTAAAAAATGAAATTCCAAAAACCATTAAGGGATTGTCACGATGAGGCCGGTTCGAATAGATTTTGTTAAGATTTCGTATAAATGAACTTTCAAATGATGTGTACGTCAAATATCAGAATAAAAATATTAGGTCACCTAACTCGTTTTTGGGAAAAATTCTAGTTAAAAACAAAAACACCGCTATTTTTTTACCAAAAATTTGGTAGCACACGTCTATGGAAAATTCCTTTTTTTCATGGACATATTTTTGAATATGACAGAAGAATCGGTTGTCCGATAACTTTTGTCCAAATTTTAATAAAAGTTGCGCCTAAACTAACAAGATCTTGGCGAAAACTTGCAAAAAAAAGTAGGGGTCACCGAACTACTTTTCTCTGTTAATTTATTTTCGTAAATAACGGCATTTTTAGTAGTTTTTGATTATTGAGGTGGCGTAAAACGCCACAGATGTCACGGCATGGCGAACGCTTAAGCTGACACGCCAACAAAAACAGGCACGCAATATGTGCGCAATGATTAAACTTATGAGCATTGTTTTTTTTTCTTACCACCTCATTTGTAATTTTTGATATGTTTTGTTGTGATGTATGATGAAATCAATTAAAAAACTATGGTAAAAAAGGGCAAGGAAAAGTTTTGGAAAGGCGTGGCCCAGATTTTCGTGTTTTGGAATATGCATTTTTTTAAGCGTGTAGGCTACTCTGAAACCATTATAGCTGGACGAATATAGGCCTAGTCTACCTATCACTATTCTTATCAATTTGCTAAATACTGTTTGTCAAATTTCGTTTCCTTTTAAACGAAGTTAAACGCTTAATAAGGTTTGGGTCCATTGGGGACTTTAAAAACATATAATAGCATTGCTAATGTCGTCTTGGTTCAACTGCCAAGTTGGTCGTCCCGGCCACTATGCTGAAATGGCGCTGGGCCACAAAAATTCTGTGGGTTTTTCCTTTGAGAGAGAAATCACAGATAAAATGGGTAAAATAGACGCCCGCGGAGCAGTTGAATAAGTGATTAATATTGTGCAAGCACGTCTTCACATGGTGTTTTGAAAAATGATTTATGAACGTTCCAAGTAAAATTGAGTCAAATCGTCAACGAACGATAAGCAACATGGCCGTGTTAATGTTTTACGTAACTTCCTGCGTAAAGTAACCTGAATTTATCCCTTCTTTTTAGTAAAATTAGCGTTTCCCTTCCATAAAATGCACATAATTGGGCTGTTTGTGAAATACTGATAAAAATGTCTTATTAGCTACATGAAATTGTGCAATAAAATGTGATTGTTTTTTCCGGATATTTCTTGGATTTTACACGAGGCAAATAATAAGGGATCGTCATTTAAACTTATAAACTGGAACTGCCGGAAATTCGAGTCGGTAAAATAAACGTATGTTTTTCCTTCAACCGTAACCTATATAAGATCATAATTAATCATCAATAGACCTAATATGGGAAATGTTGTAGGAAAAAAATCCTCTTGTATTCATTAACATTCTTAGTCCCTGACTAGAAATAAAAAACGACACTTTTCCGATACGACAATTGAAAAAGTGTGTTGTAGTTTGAAAAAATCAGGAGAGAAGCTGCTTATTTTCGGAAAAAGAAGGATATTTAGTTACAATATTTTAGTAGCTATAATCTTTTGACTCAAGAAATTTGTTTTAATAATGCAATTACATTCTGTGAAACACACACATAGACCTGCTACATGTACTCCTTTGGAAACAGGTAAAGGCCCAAGGCGTGCTTGCATCATTCGTAGACATCGCACAGCGTACTCAAGGGTGTTTTTTTACGCGGTCGCGCCGGACAGCTAGGAAACGCAAGTCACATTTTTGGAGAACTATCTGGGGACTGGGTGGCGCGCAAGCTAAACGTGAACCAATCCAATCACCTTACGTCAGAAACGACAATTGACTTGTAAGGGGAGGGCCAATATCAAAATAAGCAAGTTACTTGCCAGGATCACTACAAAACTAAGGCACGACCAACCTTGATTTTTTTGGTAGTTTTTAATTATGATAATACACAATATTGCCGAGGTGGGCTAATTAAATTTTGTTGCGGTCACCTCGGAATCCCACGATGGCGTGCCAAAAAATGGCCGCCGTTTTGGCTACCGACAGTAGTTTGGGAGGTAATGTCCCTAGTGAAGTCCTCCAACTCACCTTGTTCTTGGTGTCAGTTGAAGATAATTTAATTATCTACATGTTGATACCAACCTTTTGTTGGTTTCATTGTTATCTACCCACCGTTTTGGGTCCAAAAGGCATAATTTTTGCCATTTTTTCAAAAAAATGATGAGTACTGAAATACATTTCCCGCCCATATATCACCATTGTTCTTCATAAATTGGATCAGTACTTCTCAGATTTTGCCCTCATCTAATAGTGGCATTTCTGTGTGAAAAGCACAGGAATCATAGCTAGTTTTAACTTAAAAAGTTTAGTGTGTCTAAGATGAATGGGTTCCCTTAATCACAAAAAAACGAAAACCGCCATATTTGCACAGTTCTACTAAACCACATGAACAAATGGTGGTGGTGTCATACCATATAAAATGCTATCTGACAGTTTTTGATCACCTAACTATCAAAAAGTTTTTGTTTTCATTTGCTTGCAATGGCCCCTTGCTAATTCATTTTTTTACGGTAACCTCTAAATCCAAGATTGCGGCCAATGACCGCGGCTTTTGACAAAACAAATTTTTGTTAAGGATATCGGGTTGAAGAAAGCCTCCCATCAGCATGTGATTGTGTACATTTTTAAAAAGCAAATCACCTTTTCTACAGATTATACCATGCTTGAATGGAATGGTTTTTAAGGTGGTCATACATTAGAATTATGCAGCAAAAATTGTGAGTTTTTTTGATGTTTTTTTACCAAAAAGAGGAATTCAAGAAAAAAGAAGACAATTTTTTCTACATCATTAAAATTACCTTATTCATGGCGTAATTATTTACTTTGTATCACTTTTGTCCCTATAAAATATGGCCACTGGGAAAAGGCCAGCCACAACCAGATTCCTGTAAAAAAGTTTCCTCGGCGTTCTCGTCGTCCCCTATCCAGTGCCCGCCGCGCTCTCCGTCTCTCTCGCGCCCCCGACCCCGGTTGCACGTCCCTGCGCTAACCTGCGCCGGCGTGGTCCCTACTACCACTCCAGCGCCTCTCGCGGCAGCTGGTTGTACCCCGGCTGCCTTCGCGCGCTGCGCAGGCCGCTACGGCGCCGCCGACGCACTCACTACCACGCTCTAGCGCGCATCGGACGTGCAGCACGGGGCGCACTCCCGGGTCGGCGCCTCGCGCCGGTGTCTGTCACCGATTCACATCTAGTATAAAACCTGCTGTGAGAGTGTTCCGAAACCTTGCGCCTAGATCCTGTGGCCTAGCGCGGCAACTCCCCCACTACCCCCTAATTTGTCCGACAGACTGGGGCGTTCACCTGCCCACGCACATTCGCATGCCCGCGCTGCCTGACCCACTGCCGAGCTTCTCACTCCTGCCTCGCGTCCCTTTGCGTTCCTCGGCTTTCGCCTCTCAGTCTTCAGCCTCTGTACCAGTCGGTGCTGCATGCTTGCGGCCTATCGCGCGCACCTCTGGGCACGGCGTTCCCCCTTCACGCACGGCCGGCCCACCGTGCGGTCGCGGCCCGACTCCCCGCGGCGCGCCGGGCGGGCGGCTGCGGGGCCGCCAGGGGGGGGACCGGGGGGGGCGGGGGCCGCGGTTGAGCAGCTTTTTTCCCCCAGCCTTTCTTTCATTTTGTCATGCTAATATGACAGTTTCTGTGTTCAGAGTAGAAGAATCTTGAGTGATAACAATAATAATGAACATTTTTATGTCCTTGATAGTACTTATCGCATATTATTGTATGGTAATACGTATATTTGTTATTGCAAATAAAAGGCCGGCCACCAGCTGTGGCTGGGTGAAGGCTGATCTGAAGCTGGAGGGATTCCCCCGCCTAGCTGCGACCTGGTAAATAAGGTATGGGCCCTAAATGATCAAGTACCTGTACTCATTACTAAATTTTCAAGGTTTTGTACTGATCCAAAATGGCACCCAGGATGGCCAGGAACCCCAAATGACTGCTTGGGCTGTTTTCACTTTAAAAATTTACTATTTTCATTAGCTCCTTAAATGAACTCCTACTTAACAACTGCTTGTCGCATTCGTAACTGCTACAAGTTGGCTACATTTTCAATATGGCAATTGTGCCAAAAAAGTGTGATAAAACTATATTTTGGAAGTTGGCTAAATTTGCCTCATTCCTATGAAATACATACATATTAAAACAATTTTCCATTTTGTCCTTTATCTCAGTTTCTGTATTTTATCTTCCCAAGTATATGTTGAAGAATAACTACTAAGTAAGACTTAGTAGATATCATCTGTGGGTCTGACCTTTTTAATATCTGTGAAATGTTTTCTTGAACATGTTTTTTAATGATCTGACGTCGTTCTCAGGATAAATCTGGCATTGATAGGCGGATTCTTGCACTCCTTTGGACAAGTGCAAATCTCGGTACACTTTCAGTCCTTTCTTGTACCCACCTTGGGGGGGGTTTGGAAGTGCTATCGGCATTTTATCCCGAAAACAACATGTCATCCAAAAAAACAACAGATGGTGGCTGGAAGTATGTCCCTCCAATCAATTTGAATTGCACTTGGAGCTGTTACCAATTCCGATCCATCCCAAGTGGGGAGATGGAAGGTCTTCAAAGAATTTGGTCATCCATCTTTAGTAGGCCCACATATCCTAACTTTCCCTCTGCCTTCGGAAAACAGACATCAAAATTGCACTGATGTCACTGCCTGTCAGTGTATTCGCCCTCCTATAAGCCCATCACACGCTGATTCTCCACAAGTTTTTTTTTTGTTCTAATGGGCTGTGAACATTGAGGTACGTACGGGTATTTTTCTAAGATGGCAGTTGGAGTCAGAAATAGACATTTACTTGAAGTCCATCCCAGTCCACAAGCCAGCTGATGCCAATACCAATGAACGTCGGTGTCCGGAGAAAATATTACCACAACCTCTATCTAGGTACTTGAAGTGAGCAAAGTGGGCATGCGGTTATCTTTGACAGGTTCTCCCAACCTATAACGTTAACTCTGGAATTCTCTTGGCATGTTCCCTCATACCCTGTTATGCTTTTATTCATCAAGCAAAAAAAAGAAAAACCCCACATGTGGTTTTCTCGATTTCAAAAGATCACGTTCTATCAAGTCCCTACTAACTTGCGATCTTTCCCTCCACTCTTCAATTAAGAAATTTGTCAAAGACTCCTTGAACTTCTTGTCTCTAGAATTTTCTTAAGCTGCTTGTCAACCCCTCGTTTTGTTTGGGCTAAGCATTGTCCCCGTGGCGAAACTGCCTTCGACTGATTCCATCCTGGACTCGATCAGCATTTTAGATTGATTTGAGTAAGGGTTCCCATGCATTCTGTCTGTTAAGCCTTGAGGCCTTGTTTCATTATGAATTTTAATTAATTTTCCTGTAGGCAGGCCTGAAGATTTTGGCAATGACATGTTGAAATTCCTATTAGAAAGGAAATGAAACATGTCCTTTTTCACCCCCAAATTTTATGACACACAGAGTACTGCCATGTTTCTGCAGAATGAAACCTGATCAACATGAAGAATTATCAATTAATCCTGAACCATGTCCTACTCCGATTGTGCAAGCAAGAATAGTCAGAACTAATGCAAGCTCAGACTAGTTTTACGATACAATTTGCCAAACTTGCACTACGCAAATTCGCTTCAATGACTAAAGCAAAAGTACTCAAGTTCAGAGGGGTGTGCATACCTGGCAATTTTGTTCAAAATATGGCAGGCATTGCAATGGACCTATGTTTTAACATCGATAAAGTTCTTGAGTATCACACTCGGACCACTGCCCTATTAACTAGATATAGGGTGTCCTGCAAACATCAAAGGGACTTCATCTGAACTTCGCTATTTCACATAGGGGACAAGGCATTAATGGTAATATGTATATGCAAAAAACACGATTTGGCTTGAAAATTGAGGGCGCCCTCCTCAGGACATCTCTGAGTTAGCCTTTAGTGTGAATAGATGGAAAGAACTCCAAGTCAGCTAGGATTATAGATGGACGTGTGACTTGTATTATTTAGCAACATTGGATTCCCACATGCTAATGGATTTTTACAACCAAGAAATTCCAGAGTTACTTTATTTGAGGAATTGCATGATCGAAGACTAATCCTGATTTGCACACTATGCTTCCTTCTGTCTGGTAACACTAGCCCCCCCGGATGTTGTCGTAATACCTCCCAGATGCAAAAATGTTTTCCGTAGATAATTTGGTAATCTATTATCAAGCTATAGTGGATTGCACAATAAATTATAACTAAGAAAAAATATCGGCGTCCCGGATACCGATGGCATTGTAGTAGGCATCAGCTCTTGTGGATTGGTGTGGATTTCAAGCAAATGTCATTTTTCCTGACAGAAACTGCATCTAGAACATGTTACAGCAATGTCACGCCATATGGAACAGAACTTGAACCTCAGCATGTAATGAACAGCTTATCCTAGGAGCTCATTCCCTTACAGGCTGTCAATTTTTTGGTTGCTTTTCAAGGGCAAAGCCTGTGTTGTATTGTGGCTACTAGGGAATGATACCCAGACATTCTCTGAAGCCTTTGTTATGCCTTTTATCAGGGTCCCAAGAGTTACGTCCGCGCCTAAATACTTACAAGGTCAAATGATCTTCGGTCCACCATGTTTAGTTCTGGAAGATTTGATCCAGACCATAGAATTATATAAGAATCTGTAAACTCTTTGGATCCAGCCCAAACTCTTCCTTGCCAGAGTGACCTACGTAAAAAAAGGGTACTGAAGGGCCCAACTAACCAAGCTATCATAATAGGCACTGTAGCACTCACTCGAGCACAAGACCTTCCATATCCACACGACCATGGATGGATTGTAACAGCTTCCAGGGTGGAAATTTCAATTGATTGATGGATGTACTTCCATCACCATCTGTTGTTCCTGGAACCCTGGGGCACTCAAACATAGAAAATTGAAATAGGGTGTAAAGGCTTGCGCTCCAAACCCCGGGCATTCGGTGACAGGAACTGAAACAAATAGATAAGGGTGTTGGGCGACAGACCAGACAATTCTTAAAATAGCGGTTTTCTGCGTGACGATTTTTGCAAAAGTTTTTCAAAAAATAGGGGTCTTTGGGGTGAGATTTTTTGCAAAATTTTCTAAAAAATAAGTCTTTGGGTAACAAAGTTTCAAAATTTCCCGCCCCAAAATAAGGGGTCTTTGGGTGACAGTAGTAAATATTTAGAAAAATCTGGGTTTTGGGGTGAATTTTCTAAAAGTTTCGTTGGGTGACAACGATGCTGAAAAAAGGGGGTTTAACAGCCTTTACTACGTGTCCCACTTCCAAGATGTAAGTTTTGCCCCCCCCCCCCCCCCCCGGGGGGTTTTGGATGACAGTTGCGGCTGCAATGCCGATTTGACACCCCAACCTAAAAGTTGTTGAGGTTGGTACAGGGATTTGCACTACTCCAAAGGAGTGCAAGACCCAGCCTATTTAATTGCAGATATTTATTCTGTAGTATTCTGTTGCATATAGTTGGAATAACAATACAGAGCTGAGGCAAACGACCAAAATGACTGGTTTCTGTGTGTATATTGAAATATGTATGGGCAATAATGCAACTTCAAAATATAGTTTTAAATACACTTCTGGACAATTACATATGTTGAAACTGGACAACTTGCAGCGGGTTGAACACTGTGGCTACACGCAGTTTCTAATGTAAGAGGTCTATTAAAGAGGCTATGTAAATAGAAAGTGAAAAAAACACACGTAGAAAATTTGTTTTGCTTTAAAATTACATAACCACATGCTGATTGGAGGTTTTCTGTAAATATTATCCTTAAAAATGTAATTTTGTGTCAAAACAGCGGCCATTTTGGATTTAGAGGTTACCGCAAAAAAATAATCAGTAAGGCATTGCAGCAAACGAAATCAAGGGCATTTATTATGTTAGGTGATCAAAAAACTGTCATATAGCATTTAATATGGTAATTGACACACATTTGTTCATGTGTTTTTAGAGAAATGTGCAAAATGGCGTTTTTTTGTGATATAAGACCCCATTCACTCTTAGACACTATAACTTTCATCAAGTTAAACTTGCTATGAATCCTGTGCTTTTCACACAAAATGCATAATGGTATATGAGGGCATCTTGATCCAATTATGAAGAACAATTTTGATATATTATGGGGGAAAATGTAATTTCAGTAAACGCATCATTTTTTTTTTTGAAAAAATGGCATAAATAATGCCTTTTTGGGACCCAAAACGTGTGTAGATAACCATGAAAACCCACAAAAGTTGGTAATCATCCATGTAGATAATTAAAAATTATCTTCAATATATAACAGAACAAGTTATTGGGAGACTCACAATAGACATAACCCGCAACATACTGTCGTTAGCAAAACGGCAAGCCATTTTGTGGTTGCCGTCCATCTTGGATTTTCGAGGTGACCGGCAACAAAATTGTCATTAGCACACCTCTGAATTATTGGTGTATTATCATAAAACTACCAAAAAAATCAAGGTGTGCTTAGTTGGTAGTGATCTGGCAGGTAACTCAAAAAACTAAGCATGATATTTGGATTTGGCCCTTCCCGCTTATTAGGGGGATACCGTTTTAATAACCATTTGATCTAAGTAAATGTTTTTGCCAAGAAATAATCACCATCATAGTAGGGTTCGCTGTTGTGAGATAGGAAACCAAACAATTTAAATGCGTAATGCGATCTATACCAATTTCTTGAAAATTTCTCCACTTAAGTTACTTAGGTAAAATGGGAGTATCACGTGTTAAAAAAGGGGAAAATGCTATAGGTTAGAAGAGAGTCATGGACGTTGTGGCGCCGGGGGGTGGACCCTAGTTGCACCCCAGCTAGAAAAAAATAACATTATTTGGTGGCCACACATACGCGCCAAAAAGCACCAAATCTTGGGCACATACCAGTTGATTGTTTAGCCAAAATATGCCCCCCCCCCCAAAAAAAAATCACTCTCCAAAATTTCCTTCACACCCCCCAAACCCCCCCCCCCAAAAAAAAAAATAAGTTTTGGCGCGCCACTGGTCATGTGTATTCTACTTATTTTGACAGTTGGATAACCGTGACTTGTGACAGAATTTTACGCGCAAACAATGTTTAACTTTTACAAAAAGGCAATGTCAGTTGGTGCAATACGACCACATTTGACACGGCAAAGCATTCAGGGGGTATTAGGAAACAAAACAAGGCAGGACATTGTGGACATGAAAAATAAAATATGGCACATGAATCACACTCGATCTAGTGACAGCTGGACTAATGATTTTGTTCCTTACAGGGGATGACCCTATTTAAGGATATAAGTTTTTCTTCGTGATAGTATGGACTTCACCTCAAAACCCCCCATCTGTAAAGTTTTTCGCACCGATATTTCTAACTGTTTTGATGTGAAGATCTTAAAACGGGATTTTGTAGCCCCATAGAGTACTGTTAAAGAAAATTAATATTGGTCGTGCAAAATGGACCAACACTTTTCGCTCATAACTTCCAAACCAAACCATCCTTTGGCTCAAGATTTCACAGGGTAAATGAAAAATAGTAGCTTTTCTTCCGAGCCCACAATGTTGACCACTCTTCCGGTAAAATCTGGGCTTCTGGGGACCGAGGCTATTAGCGATCGGGCCATGGTACCTTTAATGTGATGTTTTCCATAAACCGGATCCGGAAGGTGGTCAAGGTTTTGGATTATGAGGGATCTCACAGGTCTCTCCAACCTTAACAGTAATTTAATCACAATTTTATAAAATGTGATTTGGGGTTTACATTTAATGGAAAATGACCCGTGTCTATGGCAACAAAAACTCAACATAATAGACCTTATATTTCTATTATTTTTATATCCTTTTTGGATTTAATTCTATATCAATTTTTATTTTGTTTTATGATGACAATTCAGGATTAAATCAAAATGTAATGCTTTAAGTAACCATTTTCACTCGGTTTGTAATGCCGAAATCTGAGTGAAAAACAAATGTGTTCCCCTTTGGTAGTCCGGAACCCTGGTGAAGCAATTAGGGCATTTTAATATATTGTCTAAAATAATGGCGTCCGACAGCCATTTTTGAAATAGAGTTTCTTGAAATTTTACGTTCCTGAAATTTTGAGAGAGGATAGAAAGTTAAGAACGAATTTAGACAGCCTTGAGAGACGTCAATTAAATCGCAAGGTTTGTTTATACCGAACGGAAACCACTGGAATAGTGCCATTGTACCCTGCAATTGTTCTTTTTCAATGAAATCATCGAAACCAACGGTCCACAACATTTGAACATCCCTAGTCCACAGACATTTGTCCACATCCGCTCTTTTCAGTGATGAAGGCCTGTTTATTATATACATGACGACACTTTCTAAACACGGCGATTTGAAGGTAGAGAATTTTGGCCACGTAAAGCTATCAGCCATTAGGAATCTGCTCTTCTGTTCGACAATCACATTGGAAAATAACCAAGACATCTTCTGATACCAACCGTTAATAAGGTGAGGCTTTGGTTATTCTTTTTTGGTTCCAGGAATCAATTTATCTGGGGTTGGAGAAAATGAGGCAGTCTTAATGGACTACCATGATTTGGCATTTGAGGCCATGTCGCCTTTTTCGCTTCCGTGAATTTGAAGGCATCAGAAAACGATCTCTCGTATGTGAGTGTAATGAACTCATGCTAATTGTGACATCTTTCACAATTCAAATTGGATACAAATTCCCCCAACGCACGGAACAAGAATCTATCTAAACGTTCCATTCGGCGTTTTCGCTTCGCTGTGGAGTGCATTGAATTGCCGATATATCGATCATTCTCTGTCCGCAAAAACGACGCAACGCAACTGCAAATCCCTTAAAAAATGATGCAAGATAACTTAAAGTCCCGTTTTCCATACTTTTCACTGCACTGCAAGTTGCGGGCGTTGCATTGCCGAATAGCAGTCGGCCGCCCAAGATACGCAAGCATAACTGCAACAAAGTTAAATTCGAATTTTAACTTGTCATTTGCAGTGGGTTTAACATCAGTTTGCAGCAGAAGTGATCGATATATCGGCAGTGCAGCAGCACTGCCTTGCTTGCCAGTGGAAGTTGAACAGACCTTGTAATAATTGCCTCGATCCAGCATCTGTATTTTTGACTGGACTGTGCCTCTTGTTTAATGAGTACGAGTACGAGTCTAAGATATTTATATAATGGACAAAATTTGTTTATTAAAGTTTACGGCAAACTTAAAGTAGCTACAAATTAACTGCACGTACTTTAGCCTATTGTAATGCCCTATCTCTTTGGGCTATTTTATGCGTAAAATATAATTAGCCCTGAGAGCTAGCACACATTTGTACCATCTCAAGTACAAACGGTTTGAGTGATAAATATGTTGACAGACCGACGGAACCCCGGAAACTTGATTCTTAAGTGCCGCAAGTGGTGCCTTAAGGAGAGGGGGGCCAAAACAACGTTTGTACAGGGGTCCAAAATTGTAAATGACCAATCATGTTGAAAAGAACACCATGTTTTGTGTCGAACCATAAGGATTCAGAAAAGGTATAGTTTGTAGTATGTACAAGCCTTAAGTTCAGAGTTATAGGCTAAAAACAGCAAAAATCAATTAATAAGGGTCAATTTCAGTTGTACAGGGGGTCAAATTTTAAAGTTGCTCCGATTTGGATCCACATGGTGCAAATTATTGGTGAGTTCATAGGATTAAAATAAGGAATAGTTTTGACTGTCTGAAATGCTTAGTTTACGATGTAGGGGGACACAGAGGTCAAACGTCTTATTGCTCAATGGGGCTTGATCTTGTACCCCCCCTACTTTCTTAAGCCAGCATTGCGGAACACTCAAAACTATTTCTTAATTTTATCTATATGAGCTCCACCAATTAATTGCACCATTTTTATGTCACCAATCGGAGCAATTTAAAATTTGACCCCTGTACAACTGAAATGACCCTATATTATGATTTTTGATGTTTTAGCCTTAACTTGGAAACTTTAGGCTGTACATTATTACAAACTATACCTTTTCTGAATCCTTTATGGTTAGACACATAACATGGTGGGCTTTTCAACATGATTGGATCAATTTACAAATTTGACGCCTTGTACAAACTTTGTTTGGCCCCCTATCCTTAAGGCACCACTGCTGCACTTAAGAATCCAAGTTTCATGGGTTCCTGTCAGTCTTAAACATAGTTAATACTCAAACATTTGTACTTGAGTGTGTTACAAAGTGTGCTAGCTACCGGGTTAAATTCTTCAATGGCCTAGCTATCATTTGTGAGCAAATGAAGAATTTATAATTTTGTGAAATTGCCAGTGCTGCTTTCATTTGAAGATAGAACAATATTTTGGTTTTCAGATGCCTGCTGGAATTTGTCTTTTATTTAAAAAAGTTAAGATTCCCAAACCAATAAGGTGATTGGAGTCACGATAGATCCGTTCGTGATTTTGTTAGATTCGTATAAATGAACTTTCATCGATGTACGTAAATAGCACAAATAAAAATATGGGAGTCCACCGAACTCGTTTTTGGAAAATTCTATTAAAAACACCTATTTTTTCCAAAATTTGTACACACGTCTATGGAAAATGCATTTTTTCCATGGACATTTTTGAATATTAAGGAATAATCGGTCGATAACTTTTGTCCAAATTTTAATTAAAGTGCGCACTAACAAGATTGTCGAATACTGAAGAAAAAAGTAGGGGTCACCCCCCCGAAAACTCGTCTTCTGTTATTTTCGAAATAAACGGAATTTTAGTAGTGAGATGAGGTGCGTAAAACGCCACAAGTATCACGCATGGCAAACGCTTAAGCTGACACGCGACAAAAACAGCACGCAAAATGTGCGCACTGATTAAAACTTATGAGCATTTTTTTCCCTCTGTTGTAATTTTTGATATGTTGTTGTGATGTATGATGATAATCAATTAAAAAGACTATGGGAAAAAGGGAAGGACAAGTTTATGGAAAGGCGTGTCCAGATTTCGTGATTTTGAAGGCCGATTTTTTAAACGTGTTAGGCCTACTCTGAAACCATTTAGCTGGACGAATATAGCCTATCTACCTATCTGCTTAGCAATTTGCTAAATACTGTTGTCAAATTCGTTTCCTTTACGAAGTTATACGATATTAATAAAAGTTGTCATTGGGACCTTAAAAACATATATGAGCAATTTGCTATTCGTCTTTTCTGCCACCTTGTCGGCCACTATTCTGGCAATGCGCTGGGCCACAAAAATTCTGTGTTTTTTCCTTTGAAGAGAGCAACCAGCTAAAATGTAAAAAAAGCCTTAGTCAATCAGTTGCATAAGTGATTTAAGAATTTGCATCACTTCTTCAATGTTTTTTCAAATGATTATGACGTTCCAAAGTAAATGAGTAAAATCTTCACGAAAGATAATCAACATTCCATTTTGTATTTTACGGTAACTTCCTGCCGTAAAGTAACCTGAATTATCCTTCTTTTTATTAAATAGCGTTTTCCGTAAAATGCCATAATTGCTGTGTGAAGTACTGAAAACTGTCCTTATTAGCTACATGAAAGTGTGCATAAAATGTGATTTTTTTCGGATATTTCTGGATTTTACACGAGGCAAAATAATAAGGATCGTCATTTAACTTTACTGCCGGAAATTCGGTAAAATAACGAGTGATTTTTCCTTCAACGAAACCTATATAAGATCATATTAATCATCAATAGACCTAATAGGTGAAATGTTGTAGGAAAAAAATACTCTTGTATTCATTAGACATTTCTGAGTCCTGACATAGAAATAAAGAAAACACACTTTCCGATACGACATTGAAAAAGTGTGTTGTGTTGAAAAAAATCAGGAGAGAAGCTGCTTATTTTCGGAAAAAGAAGGATATTTAGTTACAATATTTTAGTAGCAATATAATCTTTGACTCAAGTTTGTTTAATAATGCATTACATTCTGTGAACAGCACACATAGACCTGCTACATGTACTCCTTTGGAAACAGGTAAAGGCCCAAAGCGTGCTTGCTATCTTCGGAAGATCGCACAGCGTACGCAAGGGTGTTTTTTACGCGCGCGGACAGCTAGGAACGCCAAGTCACAATTTTGGTAGAAATATCTGCTTGGGGACTGGTGCGCGCAGCTAACGTGACCCAATCACCTTAAGCAGAAGACGAAAATTGACTTATAAGTGGAGGGCCAATATCAAAAATTAGCAAGTTACTTGCCAGATCTTTACAAACTAAGCACACGTTGATTTTTTGGTAGTTTTTATGCTCATACACAATCATTCAGGTGTGCTATTAAATTATAGGTTGCGGTTTCACTCGAATCAGATGGCGGCCAACATGGCCGCCGGTTTTTGGCTAACGACAGTATTTGGAGGGTAATGACTATGTGTGAGTCTCCAATCCACCTTGTTCTTGGTGTCAGGTTGAAGATAATTTTAATATCTACTCATGTGGATACCAACTTTGTTGGGTTTCATTGTTATCTACACACCGTTTGGGTCCAAAAAGGCATATTTTTGCCATTTTTTCAAAAAAAATGATGAGTATGAAATAATTTCCCACAATATATCAACATTGTTATTCATAATTGGATCAGACTTTAGGGAATTTGCCCTAAATAATATTGCATTTCTTGTGAAAAGCACAGGATCTAGCTAGTTTAACTTAAATAAAAAGTTTTGGGTCTAAGAATGAATGGGTTCTTAATCACAAAAAAACGACTATAGGTGCACATTCTCTAAACACATGAACAAATGGGTGCATACCATATCTAAAAGCTATATGACGTTTTGATCACCTAAACTATAATACAGTTTGTTTTAGTGACGTGCAATTGGCCTTGCTAATCATTTTTTTACGGGTAACCTCTAAATCCAAGATGGCGGCCATAATGACCGCTGCTTTGACAAACAATGTTTTTAAGGATAAACGGGTTGGAAGAAGAAGAAAGGGGGACGCTCCCAATCAATATGTGATTGGTGTCATTTAAAGCAAATCAAACTTTCTACAGGATTATACCATGTTTATTGATGGGGGTAGGTGGCGCTACATTAGAATTATGCAGCAAAAAGTGAGTTTTTTTTATGTTGTTAACCAAAAAGAGATAAGGAAAAGAGACATTTTTTTCTACATCAATTAAATTCTTATTCACTGAGTAATTATTACTTTGTAGCACTTTGCAATAAAATATGCACACTGTGACAAGGCCAGCTTTACAACATATTATGTAAAAAAAGTTATTAGCGCCCCCCAAAGTAAAACGTGTCGCAATCACAAAAACACCGTTTTTAGCACATCTATATAAAAATGTAAGTCGTAACGGGGCCCATACCTATTTACATGTTCGCAACTTGGCGGGCAAGGAGGGGGAAAGCTGGGCTAACAATTTGAGCAGCTTTTCCAGCTTCTTCCATTTTGTCATGCTATATGACAGTTTCTGTGTTCAGAGTAGAGAATACTGTGAGTGGTTAACAATAAATAATGACATTTAGTGTCCATTAAAGTACTATTAGCATTTATTGTATGGTAATACGTTATATGTTATTTGCAATATACAAAGCTGCTAAAGCTGTGGCTGGGGAATGCTGGCTGAAGCTGAGGGATTCCCCAGCCTAGCTGCGACCTGGAGTAATAAATAGGTAGGGCCTAAATGATCAAGTACCTGTACTTTTTCCCATTACTAAATTTTAAGGTTTTTGTCTGATCAAGAAGTACATATAGCATCCAAAAATGCACCCAGGACCCAAATGACTGCTGTTTCACTTAAAAATTACTATTTTAAGAGCTCTGAAATAGAAAACTCTACTTAACAACTGTTGTAGCATGCTCAACTGCTAAGTTGCTCATTTTCAAATATGGAATTTGCCAAAAAGTGTGATAAAACTATATTTTGAAGGTGGCCATACAATTAGGCTATACCTATTGAAATACATAATGATTAAAACCAGATTCATTTTGTCCTTTATCCCAGTTCGTATTTCTCTTCCCAAGTATATGTGAAGAATACTACTAAGTAATACTTAGTAGCAATCATCTGTGTTGCTTTTATATTGTGAATGTTCTGAACATATTTTAATGATCTGACTCGTTTCTCAGGATAAATAGCTCCATTGATAGGCTGCTATTGCACTCCTTGGGGACAAGTGCCAAATCTCTGGACATTTCAGTCAATTTTCTTGTACCCACATGGTTGGAAAGTGCAAATCGGCATTTTTCTCCAAAACAACATGGGTTAATCCCAAAAAACAACAGATGGTGCTGGTGGGGTAGTATGTCATCCAAATCAATTTGCATTTCACTTGGAGCTTTTACAATTCATATCCATGCCCAAGTGGAGAAGGAAGTCTTTTCCAAAGAAAGAATGTGTGTATCCTCTTAGTAGCCACAATTATCCTAACTTTCCCTCTGCTCTCGAAAACAGGACATATGGGTCATGCCTGTCAGGGATGAGCGCCTATAAGACATTCACAACGCTGATTATAAAAGTTTCTGTTCTAATGGCTGGACATGGATGTAACGTACGTGTTTTGATGCAGGTTGAGTCGAAATAGACATTACTTGAAGTCCATTCCCAGTCCCAAAGCAGCTGATTCCGCCAATAACATGATACGTCGGTTGTTGTCCGGAGAATATTACAACACCTCTAGTCTGGGGTACTTGAGGTTGAAGCAAAGTGGGCAGCAGATTAGTCTATGATCAGGTTCTTCCAACCCTATACGTAACTCTGGGAATTTTTGGCATTTCATCATACCATGGTATGCTTTAATTCATAGATGATGTCTCGATTGTTGCCAAAAAGATCACGTCTTATCTAGAGTCCTAACATACTTGCGATCTTTTCACTCTTCATATTAAGAAATTTGTCAAAAGAATCCTAAAATTTCTGTTCGTAGAGATTTCGTAAGTGCTTGTCAAACTCGTTCGGTTGTTTGGGGCTAGCAATGTCGTGGGAAGGCCTTCGGATGATTCATTCTGGACCGATCAGCATTTTGATTGATATTGGAGGGTATCACAATGCCTCTGTTGTGTAAGTGCCTTGAGGCTGTTTCATTATGATTTTAATTATTTGCTCTGGTAAGCAGGCTCGGAAGCCATTGCAAATGACATGGTGAATTCCTATGAGAAAGGAACGGAAACATTCGTTCACCCAATTGAACCACACAGAGTCTGCATGTTCTGCAGAGGAACCTGTCACATGAAGAATTAGCAGATAATCCTGAAACCAGGTCTACTCCTGATGGTGCAGAAGAATAGCATGCAACATGCAGCTCCGACTAGCTTTACGAATAAATTGCCAAAACGGGCTAGCAAATTCGCTTCATGACTAAGCCAAGATGTACTCAATTAAGCGGGGTGTGCATACACTGGCAATCCTTTTCAAAAGACTGCAGTCATTGCAATGGACCTATGGTTAAACATTCGATAAAGTTCTTGAGTATCCACTTTTTGTTTTTTTTTTCGGGGACCATGACCATTAAACTACGAATAGATGCGTGTCCGCAAACATCAAAGGGACTTCAATCTGAACTTAGGCTATTTCACATAGGACAAGCATTTTATGTAAATATGTTATTGCAAAAAAACACGATTTGCTTTGAAAATTGAGGCGCCCTCCTCAGAAATCTCTGAGTAGCCTTATTGGAATAGTGGAAAGACCTAAAGTACGCAGGATATAGATGGACGTGTGACGGTATTATTGCAACATTGTTGATACACATGCTATGGCATTTCACCTAGAATTCCAGAGTTAATTGTATTTGGAGGAAATTGCATGATCGAAGACTAATCCTGATTGCACACTATGCTTCACTTCTGGTACACTAGCCGGATTGTTGTCGTAATACCATCCCAGATGCAAAAATGTTTTCCGTAGATATTTGTAATCTATTCAAGCTATAGTTGGTATATTGCATCTTAATTATAACTAACAGGGAAAATATCGAGTCCCGAATACCGATGCCATGGTATTGGCTTCAAGTTGCTTGTGGACTGGTATGGACTTCAAGCAAATGTCTATTTTGACAGAAAACTGCACTAGAACATGTTACACAAGTCACAGCATTGGAACAGAAATTGAGAAATCAGCACGCCTGTAATGAGCTTATAATAGGAGCTCATTCCCTACAGGCTGATGTTTGCTTCAAGGGGCAAAGCCTGGTTGTATGGTGGCTACTAGGGAATGATACCACATTCTCTGAAGCCTTGTATGCCTTTTTATGCAGGGGTCAGGAAGTTACGTCCGCCCATTACTTACAGGGTCAATGATCTTCGGTCTCCACCATGTTTAGTTCTGGAAAAGATTTGATCCAGACCATAGAAGTATACTAAGAATATGTAACTCTTTGGATCCAGGCCAAATTCTTCCTTGCCAGAGTGACCTACGTAAAAAAGGTACTGAGGGCAACTACCACGCGTACATCATAATAGGCACGGTATCACTCGAGCAAAAGAACTTCCATCTCCACACGGCCATTGATGGATTGTAGCAGCTCCAGGTGAAATTCAAAGTTGATTGGATGGAAATGGTACTGCCAGCACCATCTGTGTTAGTAAACACTCGGGGCACTCACATATGAAATTGATATGTCGGTCTTTTTTGTAACGCTGGCGCTTCACAACCCAGGGGGGGCATTCGGTGACAGGACTTGCACAAAATAAGCGGGGTGTGTTTGGGCGACAGACAGACAAATTGCTTAAAAATAGCGGTTTTCTGAGTGACATTTGCAAAATTTCAAAAAAAGTGGGGTCTTTGGATGAAGGCTTGTTTGCAAAAATTTTCTAAACAAATAAGTCGTTGGGTAAAAATTTCAAAATTTTCGCCCCAAAATAGGGGTCTTTGGGTGACAGTAATAGTATAATTTAAAAAAATATGGGGTTTGGGGTGAAATTTCAAAGTTTTCGTTGGGTGACAACGATGCTGAAAAGGGGTCTTAACAGCCTTAACATAGTGTCATTTCCAAGATGGGAGTTCCCCCCCCCCCCCCGGGGGTTGGATGACTGTGCGGCTGCAATGCCGATTGCACCCCAAACGAATGGGGTGGGTACGGTACTGTGATGACACTCTCAAAGAGGCCAAAGAACAGCCTTTAATGCGATATTATAACTGTAGTATTCTTGCATAGATAGTTGGAAGGAACACTACAGAGTGAGGGGCAAAGACAAAATGAACTGGTTTCATCGTGTGTATATTGATTAAGTATGGGCAATAATGCCACTTCAAAATATAGTTTTTCACATTTTGGCAAATTCATATTGAAATGGACAATTGCAGCGTTTGAACACTGTGCTACACGCAGTGCTAATGTAGAGGTTCTATTAAGAGCTATGTAAAATAGAAGTGAAACAGTCAAGTAGGAAAATTTGTTTGCTTTAAAATGACATAACCACATGCTGATTGGAGGTTTTCTGTAAATATGATCCTCTTTAAAAATGTATTTGTGTCACACAGCGGCCATCTTGGATTTTGAGGTTACCGCAAAAAATAATCAGTAAGCCATTGCAGGCAACTCTGAAATCAAGCATTTATTATAGGTTAGGTGCCAAAAGAACTGTCCTATAGCATTTTCTATGGTATTGACACACATTTGCTTCATGTGGTTAGAGATGTGCAAAAATTGGCCGTTTTTTGTGATTATTAAGACCCCATTCATTCTTAGAACATATAATTTTCAAGTTTAAAAACTGCTATGATCCTGTGCTTTCCACACAAAATGCCTCGTATATGAGGGCGTCTGATCCAATATGAAGAAAAATTTTGATATATGGGGGAAAATGTACTTCAGTACGCAGTCATTTTTTTGAAAAAAAAATGCATAAATATGCCTGTTGCAACACAAAACGGTGTGTATATAACCATGAAACCCACAAAAGTTGGAAGCATCATGTAGATAATTAAATTATTCTGCAAGATGACACAAGAAAACAAGGTGATTGGAGACTCACATAGGACCATTACCTCAAACATACCTGCGTTAGCCAAAAACGGCAGCCATTTGGCCGCCAATCGGGATTTCGAGGTGACCGCACACAAAATTTAATTAGCACACCTCTGAATTACTTGTGGAGTATCATAAAAAATACCAAACAAATCAGGTGTGCTTAGTTTGTGTGATCTGGCAGGTAACTCAAAAAACTAAGCATGATATTTGGATTTGGCCCTTCCCGCTTATTAGGGGGATACCGTTTTAATAACCATTTGATCTAAGTAAATGTTTTTGCCAAGAAATAATCACCATCATAGTAGGGTTCGCTGTTGTGAGATAGGAAACCAAACAATTTAAATGCGTAATGCGATCTATACCAATTTCTTGAAAAATTTCTCCACTTAAGTTACTTAGGTAAAATGGGAGTATCACGTGTTAAAAAAGGGGAAAATGCTATAGGTTAGAAGAGAGTCATGGACGTTGTGGCGCCGGGGGGTGGACCCTAGTTGCACCCCAGCTAGAAAAAAATAACATTATTTGGTGGCCACACATACGCGCCAAAAAGCACCAAATCTTGGGCACATACCAGTTGATTGTTTAGCCAAAATATGCCCCCCCCCCCAAAAAAAAATCACTCTCCAAAATTTCCTTCACACCCCCCAAACCCCCCCCCCCAAAAAAAAAAATAAGTTTTGGCGCGCCACTGGTCATGTGTATTCTACTTATTTTGACAGTTGGATAACCGTGACTTGTGACAGAATTTTACGCGCAAACAATGTTTAACTTTTACAAAAGGCAATGTCAGTTGGTGCAATACGACCACATTTGACACGGCAAAGCATTCAGGGGGTATTAGGAAACAAAACAAGGCAGGACATTGTGGACATGAAAAATAAAATATGGCACATGAATCACACTCGATCTAGTGACAGCTGGACTAATGATTTTGTTCCTTACAGGGGATGACCCTATTTAAGGATATAAGTTTTTCTTCGTGATAGTATGGACTTCACCTCAAAACCCCCCATCTGTAAAGTTTTTCGCACCGATATTTCTAACTGTTTTGATGTGAAGATCTTAAAACGGGATTTTGTAGCCCCATAGAGTACTGTTAAAGAAAATTAATATTGGTCGTGCAAAATGGACCAACACTTTTCGCTCATAACTTCCAAACCAAACCATCCTTTGGCTCAAGATTTCACAGGGTAAATGAAAAATAGTAGCTTTTCTTCCGAGCCCACAATGTTGACCACTCTTCCGGTAAAATCTGGGCTTCTGGGGACCGAGGCTATTAGCGATCGGGCCATGGTACCTTTAATGTGATGTTTTCCATAAACCGGATCCGGAAGGTGGTCAAGGTTTTGGATTATGAGGGATCTCACAGGTCTCTCCAACCTTAACAGTAATTTAATCACAATTTTATAAAATGTGATTTGGGGTTTACATTTAATGGAAAATGACCCGTGTCTATGGCAACAAAAACTCAACATAATAGACCTTATATTTCTATTATTTTTATATCCTTTTTGGATTTAATTCTATATCAATTTTTATTTTGTTTTATGATGACAATTCAAGATTAATCAAATGTAATCTTTAGAACCATATTCAACACTCGGTTGTAAATGCCAGAATCTGAGTGAAAAACAAATGTGTTCCGCCTTTGTAGCCGACCTGGGTGAAGCAATTAGGGCATTATCTACATTGTCTAAAATGGCCTTCCGAACCAAACTACCATTTGAAATATAGTTTTCTTAAATTTTTCGTCGAAATTTTGAGAGGAGGATAAATTAAAGAACGAATATAGACAGCCTTGAGAGACGTCAAAATCTAAGTTTTTTACCACGGAAACCACTGGATCGTTCCATGATAACCTGCATTTTGCTGATTATTCAATTCAATCATCGAACCAACGGTCACATTTTGAAACAATCCCTAGGCAAAGACATTTGTACAACATCCGCTCTTTTAAAGTGATGAAGGCTTGTTATTATAATACATGACGACACTTTCTAAACACGGCCGATTTGAGGTAGAATTTTGCCAGTAGCTATAATGCATTAGGAATCTGCTCTTCTGTTCGACAATCACATTGGAAAATAACCAAGACATCTTCTGATACCAAACGTTAATAGGTGATGGCTTTGGTATTCTTTTTGTTCCCAGGAATTCAATTTATCTGGGGTTGGAGAAAATGAGGCAGTCTTAATGGACTACCATGATTTGGCATTTGAGGCCATGTCGCCTTTTTCGCTTCCGTGAATTTGAAGGCTATTCAGAAAAACGATCTCTCGTATGTGAGTGTAATGAACTCATGCTAATTGTGACATCTTTCACAATTCAATTTGATACAAATTCCACGCACGGAACAAGATATCTATCTAAAAGGTCCATTCGCGTTTCGCTTCGCTGTGGAGTGCATTGAATTGCCGATATATCGATCATTCTCTGTCGCAAAACTACGCAACGCACTGCAAATCCCATTAAAATGAATGCATATAACTTAAAGGTCCGTTCATACTTTCACTGCACTGCAGTGCAGGGCGTTGCATTGCCCGAATAGCAGTCGCCGCCCAAGATACTGCAATGCAGTACTGCAACAAAGTTAAATTCGTTTTAACTTGCATTGCAGTGGGTTACATCAAGTTGCAGCAGAAAGTGATCGATATATCGGCAGTGCAGCAGCACTGCATTGCATTGCAGTGGAAGTATGAACAGACCTTTAATTGCCTCGATGCAGCATTTTGCGTGGAGACTGCACTTGCGTTACGGTGAGTTGCGTTGCCCAAACTGCATCGTGGTACCGTAACAAACTATCTTACAAATACTATCAGTGATCCACCCGAAAGAGTAAAAATATTATTAAAGGTACAGGATAAATCTGTAGAATTTTTCAAACTGCAAAAATTGACAGAAAAGGAAAAAAGCAGCAGCGTTCAAGGACATGAATCTCCATTCAAATACGTGTTACAGTAAGTGTCCGTACGGACTAAAATATCCATTTTGTCCTTAATATGTTCTCTTTGCTCTTAGTACTGGTAGGCTATGTTACGATATTTCAAAGTGGAGAAAGAAACACGCATCGCATACTAGAACATAGGGAACAATTATTATTTAACATGGACATACACAACATGCCCAAGCGTGAACACCCTGGAAAAATCCTGGACATCCACGCCTGGCAGGGAATTGGACCCCGACCGGGGTTCAATTCCCTGCGGGTATAATTCTTGGTAACATCATTAATGATCTGTGTACTAGATTTTATCGTTCAGCTTTATATCCCCCTCCCCTCCATGGTACGATCGCTAGTCTCATACCTCTTTGTATGTTACGATAGCTTAAAAATCGGGTTTTTGCTGATTGTTTTCGATTGCCTAATTTAGCCACATCACTGATAGTGATTTAAATTGGATTGCATTGAGTTCTGTCAGGAATTGATCGATATATCGGCAACGCAAATGCCCGCCTTGGCAGTGAGATTGAACGCTCTTTATGAACTTATTCTGAAGATGGGAGAAGTGATGATATTTTCAGAAGAAATGTGCGCCATTTTTTCGCAACTGGAAGTTGTTTATATGCATTATATATTATTAGATAAAGTCACCCCTGAAGTGAATAGGTCAAGACGCCGTTTTTATTTAGTATTTCTGTTATGATTTTCTATAGGCCGATGAGGACAGTTTACCTATCCGGTTTGTTTTTTCTTTCTTTCTACTGGTTTGTCCAATAATTCTACAAAAGTAATATAGAGGAAATTTTGTCACAGAAAATTTCCTTGTGTTCCTTTAAAGCAATATTAGCCCATTTTTTGAAGGAGCGCCACCCATTTTTTCAAAAATTTGGAGATTTTTACACATTGCATTGGTACTGGCTAGTAAACTATACCGGTGAATGGTTTCTCGAAATGTCTATGTGTCACAAGCAAGGAATTTTGTACTGAATAATTAATGTTTTCCTCCCAGTTATTTCGTCGCACTTGTTTGAATTGATTTCATCAAAACAAACCATTGGAATTCGTCCTAAAATTGCGAAGGCGCGAGAACGCAAAACCAATTTGATGTTTCGGTAACTGATATTCATTTTTGTGTCGTTTATTTCACTTTGTTGTCATTGATTTTCGTCCATTGCTCGTCGAATTCGTCTTTAATATCAAGACCGGCGTATAAAAAAGCAAAGTTTGACATTTTTTCATTGTTATTCATTATCGTCTCTTTCATTTAGTCACGTGTGTGTAGGCCTATTTGTTAAGCATGAATTATGGTTCTTTGAGATGGTTTCTGCAATGTTTTTTCCTCCAATGTATCTTCAAAACGGCTAATTGGTCTTGCCTTATCTTTTGAGTCTTTTCGCCTGAATATTACGCAAATAAGTGAATTCTACGTATTTATTAAAAAGGAATATATCACATTGTCACTTCGATATAAAAGATGATCTTGAAAAAAATATGTATGTTTATTTTTTGTTTTGAAACTTTTAACACTTTTTGAATTATTTTGATATTTACTATTTTGGTTAACTCGTTTAATCAATTGCAGAATTCTACCCTTTTTTTACCACCCGCATAGATAAAATTTTATCAAATCATCATATGCAAGCCCCATCCTGCACCTTTTTCTTAGACGAAGACTGATTTTTACACCCTATTAATTGGATATATGCCCTATATAAGGTGAGAAGGTGAAATCATCATAATAAACACATTATTTCATTTAATGACGTCATAATTTATTAATTTTAAAAATTCAAATTCTTAAATCAATCATAAAAGATCAATCATAAAAGACTAAATTGCTTTTTCTATTCATATTCCTCCGCCACGCGGGACATTTTGTCAACGGATTTGACAATATCAACGACACACAGTTGAAATATAATCGAAACAAAAATACAGCGGGTCTGGAAAAGTTAAAACGGTTTGCTTTGCTTTCTTGTCGATCTCACATTTTTAGGACAAAAATTCCAATTGTCTGTTTTTAAAATCAATTACACATGCGAAAAATAACCTGGGAAAACCTATATTATGCGGATCCCAGATAAATAATAACAACGGCTTGCTGGAAACGGCCTTCCAATGTGAAATAGCCGGGAAATAGCGACATATACGTGTCTACGACGCTATCCTTTTAGGTTGTTTAATATTCAGGCAACCAGTTAGAGTTTATTTTCTCGAGGTGGCACTATTCATCATGTGACGGACATAAACGTAGCATTCCAGCTCTGCGTAAGTCCAATCTGGGATCCCAATCTAATTCAAAAATCGCTTATTTTGTGATAAATACACATTTTTTTTTGCATTCTCGTTCGCAGGTATAGTTTTCCTAACAATTCCAACGTACGTGCAAAATATCAATTTTGAAATTGAGGGTCGCTCTTACAAAAATGTGCTAATTTTGCTTTAAGGTTAGTGTGTGTGTGTTTAGATACTTGCAACGTGTAAAACAGTATATTATGGGTAAATTACGCGAACGGGTGCGCGGATGGCGGTTGTAAACTGTACATTAGTGTCGTGGCGCGTTCGCTAAAACAGTTAACACTTAAGTGGGGTAAAAGTACAAGGACCCAGCATGTTGAATTTTAGGTGCATGATCACCACCTAATTTAAATCGGATTGTTTGAGTTTTTGATAGCGCTTCCTTTGACCATCTTTAAAAAATCATGAAAACCGTTAATTCGATTTTAGGGTTTGGGTCCCCCGAACCCCTTGTCCATCGTGGGAAATGTTTGGAAATTAATACATAACAATTACAAAAAAAAATGCAAAGTATACTAATTTTCTAAATGCGTGTTTTAATATACACGTACTTAAAGCCACAAATAAAAGTAATTCTCTTTAAAGTGCTGAAAGCTACCACTGTTTCTTTCCCTTTTTCAGTGTATCACCGCCACCACCATAAAAACCCTATGGGGAGTCGTATTAATTGACCTCTACTGATCCGACAATGGCTTTTCGTCTTGTATGCAATTGAAATTGAATACCACAACTAATACCTGACATCCACACTTTGCGACGCCAGGTCCCAATACTTGTAGTTCCACTTTGACGCTTATCGAAACCATTTGGTCCTTCATTTTAAAAAAATGGAGCTCTCGTTATCGTTTACTTATTATGCGTAAAACCCCCTTTAAGTGACATTAATTTTACAAAAAAGTCCTTTTGTTGAAAAGTGGGTTTTCTTATGTTGGGTCCGGGAACCGTTTCCACTTATGGGCTTAACTTCGAATCGAAATGTCGTGGAGTCAAACTTCGGCTAGAGTTCGGATACGATGGACCTGAACGCCGTGCGCCGCGCTGATTACTGTTTTGATAATACCAATGATTCAGTATGGTAATGAGACGTTTGTGCATCAATTAGAAGCGCACAAGTGGAACTTGCCAGCTTCTTATTGAAAGGTGAGCTAGATTAGGATACATGTTCCCATTCTATTTTTAATTCATTATTATTCTTTCATATTACTTATATTCTTTCATATAAGCGATTGTTTGTGTATAACATCGACGTTTTCTTTTGATGTAGTGTTTGTTGTTTAATCGACAGGTTCTCTGGCGCAAAACAGTCAAAACACTCATCAAATTAAAGTAAATAAGGTAGACGTTTCATATAGAAGTTCCATTGATGCAAATGAGGTATTACAATTGATTCCGTCATGCGCTGTATGGCGTTGTGCAGTAGTGCTTGACGGAATGAATGGCAATACCTCATTTGCATCAATGGGACTTCTATATGAAACGTCTACCGTAAATGATTATTGTTGGACAAAATCTCTATTTCAGCAGTGAATTACCGACTGCCTGAACTGTTCTTTTTCTGTTCGGCATTGACTGTGATTTGTATACAAAATAACACGGACAGGAGATTCATTCATGCTTAACAATATAATCCGCATGCTCTTATATCGATTTTTTTTTACAATTTGCACGTTTCTAACCTGTAAAATGGTTGTCTTAACATCAATCAATTTCCTGATACAAAACAAAATCGACAGTGTTTAATTAATGAGACAACGTCAGTTGTCGACACATTCATCTCTATTTTGTACTTAAAGGAAACCCGTGGAGTTCGAGTACTCTTTTAAGTGTTTCTAGAGATCATTGGCAGGATTCTTGTTTTTATGCGTGGTAACTTCTCATACCAAGTAATTAAAATAATAACTGGTAATTGCAGACACAATTCCCGCGCCTATTAAATTCGTGAATTTCGCCATGGAAGTGTTTACGCAACTCTCTGGTTATTGGATCCCACATCTTGTGGAATATATTTTTGTCATAGGCTTTGAGTGACGATTACTTTGATCGCGGTTCGATAAGGTGATCGAGCCCGCAACGACAGAATTTGACCGAACACTCCCTCCTGGAATAAAGAGTATCAGGTATCTGCAGCGTTAATGCTTCAGTACACACTTCGTCGATTTTCTAACCCGATACAATCGCGATCGTAGTATGTCAACTCTGTGCGAGACAGAAAGTCAGCCCCATACAACATAGTTTTTTACTCAAAATCTTCCCATATAAGCCAGTGCGAAGTAAGATTGCAAGGTGAAGAGAATTCTGTGTATTTTACGAATATGTTCATACCAAATTTGACTAATTCCCTTTTTCAGTGATGGATTTAGGGCCAGTTTAATAATTTGTTAATTTTTTCAAACATTTAAAAGTACCAGTTCGTTAACCATTCGCTTGACCGGGCAAAGACTCTGACCAAAAAATTAAGGCCATTTTTGTGCAAAGCATAATTCAAGCTTTCATTTCATATCGAAATGGCAGGGGACCAGTTTATTTTCTGACCAGAAAACTGTGTTTGGGTATGAGGTAATTTCAGGTAAAATTTTATCTTGAGACCATGGAGGTACCTCATGATCAAAACCAACGCCGCAAAGCTGTAGCATTTTAACTCGTGCAACCCCTTCTGTTATGCTAATATCTTTCCGTGATTTACATGCTCAAGGACATTTCTTACATCGTTGAGTGAACATCTAGAGACAATTCATTGCCGAACACAATGCGTTGAGACTGAAGTCATACTCTTGTCTGCAACAAAACCACCATTGCCAGACGCGACCAACATAAAAATGATAACATTTGTTTTATTTCCATTCGCTTGACCGGGCAAAGCTATATTTAATTAGTTTACCTCAAGATTAGTGTCAATAATACTGTACTTTATTACTTCATGTCACTTTATTAAGGGCCGGTAGGCCCACGTTTTAAAAAATCCAATTTAAATCAGGCGGTATTTTTTTAAATTTCGTGTGTCATTTTCCGGTTAACATTTTCGCATGTTTATCAGTATATTAATTTCATTTATTATGTTTACTCTATTAATTTTAGTCTAAACAATATATTGAGCATAATTTATATCATCTCCATGTTAAATTTATAATTTTCTTTGACGAAACTTTTGTCACGTTGGTCGAATTGAAACTGCAGCCAATTTATTCAGGGCTAGAAAAGCAACGACTTTCCACATCGCTGCATGCTGACTGGGCTCCAATAACTCAATTACAATACATTCACCGATAAAGGTCCATGTCCAGCTATCAGGAGATACATATTATAACATTAATATCTTTCAACTTTTCAACTTAAATGGAGGAGTAGTAGAAAAAATGCTACATCTCAATTCGCAATGGCATTGGATGAACAGCCGCCTTTATGTATATCATGTATAACCGCCGTCATAATTGAAACAAATGGCACGGGAGCGTCTGTTGAATTGCGTATTGGGATTCCCGTTGTCAAGCGTTCCTCACACACTTCCAGGTTTACACGCGCGTAGCCAGAATTTTGTTTCAGAATTACTGACGAAGAGTATAGTATACCGATTACTTTGTGCACCATGCTTTATGGTGTATAACGAAAGAAGCATTTTTCCCATAACTATCAGTTATTATTAATTTAAAACACCTAAGACTGAGTGTAATGGTCTACATTTCTAAAATCGACCCGATCATTTCGTTTCCCCAATGAAAACCCTAGAGACAAACTAGATTATAAAAATTGTCCTTCCAGAGAAATTATGTTATTTTGGAATTTTCCTTTATATGGTAGTAGAATCTTTTATCGACGTTGACAAGTAAATTGAGCACTGCGTATTGGCCGTTGCCAACCTATGAGCTACATTTCTCGCCACATTTTCCTAGGGGAAATCTTATTTAACACAAAAAGGACGGCACAGCCATGTCAATGGCCTAAAAGTCGCCGATGTTTGCAAACAATTTAATGTAACTTGGTCAACATACGCCTTCGTGGGTGATAGCGACGCATAAAATCAATGTGATTTTTACGATGTTACTTTAATAGCCTCATGATACTCATTCTTTAAAAGGAAGGAGTAGTAGAAAAAATAAACCTTCCTACACTGAAATGATTGATCGTTTTTTAAAGATTAATGCAGCTATTTCTGATTACAATTCGAGCATGCGCAATTTCACCTTAGTAAATGCTTTGCAAATGCAACCACTTAAAGACCTTTTTGTGGATTTCCTCTTTTAGAGGTCTTTTCGACAAAGATACTCGTAGAGTTGTTAACACTGAGATTAATACTTAATACTGACAATTCTTTAAATGACGTGACTTGGCGCCTTTCTTTCTGAGTGGAAATTATGCGTTTTCCGTTGATCATTTTACCTACTCGAACAATTGGATATTTTATGGAATTAATCTCTTTTAAGAATTTTAATTTTTACACAGAGGAGGTAAATAATCATAATATGATGTGCATTAAAGCCGACAGATATAGTTGACATTGAGCGGCTTGTTTAAGTTATTAGATTGGAAGTATCAATCTACCTCATGTAGAATGTATTTCCATTTCAGTTCTACACTTAGTTTTCTTAAGATATTTAAAGATGCGCTAAAACAAATAACAACCTCTTAAGCATTCTTCTGAATCTGTTGTCACCTTTCTTTCTCTCTTCCTCGCCCTCTCTTTTCTCTCTATTTTCTCTCACTCTCCCTCGCTATCTTCCCCTCTTTTCCCCAGTCTGTTTCTCTTACCTTTACCGCTCTCTCTCTCTCTCCCTCTCTCTTCTAGTTTTGCTGGTTTCGTTATAAATTGTACGCATAAGATATGTGATGTTTATCAAATATTTTTGACAGGTTGAATTGCATAGTTGTGAAAACTTGGACATTGCTTGCCCCATTTGTAGTAGATACAACACATGGAATGTGCTAGAAGGTTTAGAAGATCATACTCTGCAAGGGGTAATAGAGTTAGTAGGAGAATGTTATAGAGAAGCATTTGGACTCTATAGATCGGTAGAGAATTTTTGTGAAGTCCCATTAGCCAATACTACAGTATAGGCGTATGGTACTACCATACTGCCAAGTCTAGTTAGGATGTAATCCGTAAGTGGTGTCGTGAGACTTCTTAGGAAAGAGATAAAACTGTAGAAATTACAGTTGGAGTTGTCTTGTGTATGATTGTTCTGACGTCAAGTAGGAATTCCAGAACTGCTCATCACTGCTCGAAAATAGGAATACATGACATTAAATCGACAAATTATCGATCAAACTACTGTTATTTTTCTTAAATGCCAAAAGGTCAAAAAGGAAAATCTGACATAACAATGGACATTTTGAAAAAGCAAATTGTATCCAATACTTTCTAAATTGAGAAGATATCCTATTACTGAAGAGAACTACCAACGTTATAAGAGATTATCAAGTAAATAGAGCAACGTAAATAGTCTAAAATTGCAAATCAGCAGGCAATGAAGGAGAAACTAGAATTGAAGATTATTCTTTGATTCCTCAACGATTTTCTTCAATAAACCACTTAATCATTCATAACTGAGCTTACTGCCTCGTATGTTATTCAAACATCACCGATTTTGCAAGCTAACAAAGTTAGACTTTCAATAAATGCATACCACTAGCACATTTCTAAATGTCATATACATGCGTGAATGACGAATGTCAGAATAAATTATGTTTCAACATCATAGAAGATCGCTACAAATCATGTTTTCATCATTTTAATTAGATTTAAAAATGTCCTTTTTAACTATGCTCTCCTCACACGTGAAAGCTTGAACGTCAATTTCAATTTTAACACGCACATCGATCATTTAATCAGATATTTGCTACATCAATGTGTGTATACTGCATTATATTATACTTGCACTTCACTTTTATTCTTTCGCTAACGTTCTAATATTTCGGCTTAAATTAAAGAGACATGAGGAGATTTCCAGAAAGAAGCGCCCCCAATTTTTGTCAAACCCCGGTTTTTTGCATATTGGAATGCTTTCCAATGTATTAGATCACAGTGAAGTGAATTAGCCGAATACGCCGTCTTTATGTAATAAGATGATGATTTAGTACTTTCTGTCGTGCACGACAGAAAGTCAAAGCATGGCTTTCTATGGGGACAATTGCGATAGCAGGCAAGTTCAAAACAAGGTTTGCGGTTTTCTTTTGTACTTGTTTTTTAATAAACCTTCGAAACGTTCTCGGTAGGTGGTCTACGACCGATCCAGTGAAAATTAAGAGAAATTTGTATCATCAAAAAATCTCCTCCTGTCACTTTAAGTTTAAAGATGATTAAATGCTAAAAATATTTTTCCAAACAACGATCTTTATCATACCAAAATGAGATACCGAAGTTTGATTAAATGTCATTCTTCCTATCTTTTCAACAAGTGTAGAAGAACGATGGTAATCATGGTATTATTCCCTTCTGCAATTGGATTAATTTGACATCACGAAATATGACATCACGAAATTGCTTTGCTTTGTGTTTATCTGAAAGCGCTTAGATAACATTTTCAATCAATATACCCTAAATGATTCTAAACCACGTATGAACCTACGAAACTTAAACAATTACGGGAACAGATTGGAAAGTTCTGAAACAACCTTGCATACCAGTATTTCATTACATCAGGCGTATCCATCCAATTTTCTTCGGAACAATTAAGAAATATATTTCCATTAAAGCGAGAGCATTGTTATTTACAATCAATCAAATGTATTAATTATCCATCAAGCCCAACCAATTTCATATAATTTCCTTAATTGCACGATAGTAATGTGAATTTTCAAATGACATATTATGTTACAAACCAATATGTAATTTGCAACAAGGGTCATTTGCGAAGAGAAAGATGACCAAGGTCCGCAATATAATTCATTACTCATGTATGATGGTATTTTTAAATTGAACTATATGTAATTTAATTGTACAGCCTTTTGATTTACATTATTTATTTTAACTAGGTAGTCGTTTAGTTAGCTGCAAACGCAAATTTAGTCGACCAAATTCTTTTTATTTTTCTAACAGATTTTGCCTTAATCTGCCCGTGAATTACCTAAATAGCCGCAGTGTCAGGCCTCGGAAATTTAGTATGTCATTCCGACAAATCTAATAGCCAAGACATTGTTGATAATCTGGTCGTGTATCTAGCGCATTAACAAATTCTATTTTGCCCGAGAGAAACAAAACAACATAAAGTAGCAGAAAGGAAATGGGAGGAAGTGAAGGAAGAGATGATTGCTGTAGTGGTGATGTTTAAAGCTTGCAAACAACTAAAAACCTTAGGATTTGCGCCTGAATTAATCACCATAGAATTCGAAAATGAGCGGTCATTGCCTTTCAGGGAAGACCAAATAAACAAGAATCATACAAACAAACAAATACACAAAAAAATAGTTTTTCACTTATATATGCTTAAACCTTTAGTAATATTTAGACTAGCGAAGAAAATAAATCCAGCACTAAACGTGTCTTTAATATTGAGATTTTGTTCAAATAAACTCTGAAATGGTTCCATCTTTTTATAATATCAAGTTAGCGTTCTACATAATTATAGTGACATGTCTCAGCGAGACAGTTAAATATTTAGCCTCGTCCTCAGAATTCATTCCGTCGACCTTGAGATTTGGTACAATGCAAAACTTTATACTTATACTCACAGATTAATTTCTGCCGAATTGCTTTTCTAGTAAAAAAATCAGTAATATATTTTGTTAACCACTTCCAATAAGTTTACATACAGTGTCCTATAGGATCATCAGTTCGGGGGCTATATAAAATGCTCCTCTTTTTAGAAAGCACACAAAGAAACCACAAAACCAACTCACTCAAATAGTCAAAATGGCAGTTTTAAGGTAACATTTACAAGCTTTTTTATCCGTTATTAATATAACCGAAGAATCCCAATCGAAATTAACGATAAAATAATTTTATTCATACCGTCATATTTGCGTAGTAATGGTCTTGGGTGATGGCATTTATGTTGAAAATGCAAGTGATCAAGCGCTATAACCCCATCCGCCAACAAGCTCGTCGAAACAAAATGGCCGTTGGACTCATACCCATGCTTGAAATCCTTAAATTACTATTTACGTAATGAGCCCAGGTAACTGCAGTGTGCTTTACATTACAGCTTATTTCGAAGCATTATTTTAAAGTTGAACATTACTGACCATATACAGGGTGAGTCCAAAAAAACTTGACCCGGGTTGTGTCCGCCATTTTGAGTTTTTAAACAAAATATATCTAACATATGTGGTATCATCGAAAAGCCTATTTCATTATCTTTAATTTACTGCAAAGATAATTCCAATCGGGTTAAGTATAGGCCGAGCTACAGTCTTTTGAATCAAGTGGTCCGCTTTTCCCGCTATCCACGGATTCCCATTTGAATGCACGGCGCCGTTCATTTTAATGTGAATCCGTGGACAGAGCAGAAACCCGACTACTCGATTCAAACGACTGTACCTCGGTCTATACCTAACCGATTTGAATGATCTTTGCAGCCATTACAGATAATGAACTAAGCTTTCAGTTGATACCACATAGTTAGATATGTTTTGCTTGAAATTCAAAATGGCGGACAAATCCGGTCAAGTTTTTTTTTGACTCACCCTGTCCCACATTCCAAAATTTGCCATAGGAACAATATTTTATAAATAAAGATAAATCTTTGACAAACCACATCAAGCTAAATCAATCAAAATAAATCGATTTGACTAAACAGTTGTACTTGGAAAAACTGTCCTGCAAGTAAAGCTGTTGTCCATCGAATGGACATTTTGTTTATCCTCTCAAGGCATCCCTCCTTATGTTCCGCACAAACTTTCGCCGTATAATACAAAACGCATGAGAACAAATTTTGAATATCGCCCAGAGAATCATCCGTCCCATCTCCTGCTGCAACGTACCCTGCAGGATGCCTACCGACTGGGAATCAATTGGGAAAACGATAAAGTACAGTACACAATAGAGGGCAAAACGCACAACCACCGGACAAGGGTTGAAATCTCGCTATCCGTTTTAGGCAATGAACATGAGCATGTACAAGTTTTGTTGAATCGCTTTTGACGGAATTACCTGACAATAGAACTTCCCATTCAAAGATAAAGGACATAAAACCGAAGTTCAAACGGAATATCAACGGTTGCCAAAAATCGCCATTCGTTTCTCATGCTTTCTCCTTATCCACGAAGAATGACGGCGCACATGGCAGGACAACCTCCCTGGTTGAAGGCTGACTCAGAGAGTTTTCCCAAATGGCGCACTCATTTCTAACAATTCGCGGTTTTTTTGCATAATACCTAATGACATTACTAACCACTATTATGTGAAATAGTTAAGCTCAGATCGGGATGTCCTTTGTATCGAAAAACTGCAATGTATGGCTCTAAAAATCTTATTCACTATTTTTAAATAATGCCAAAATAATAGCCTATAAATAAGACCCTCTTTTCACCATGTATTGAAATCCCTGCCGGTTTCTCGCTCCCTCTTGGTTCCTTATTATCGCCCAAGTATCCACGAATCTTTGAGTTCTGGGTATACTCCATCAATTTATCAGTTGGCCCATGTGACCCGCTTTCAATCAAAAACCGGGCTTTGATGTCCAATGAATCAAAATTACGACAAACCACTACAAACTTAATGTTCATGTTCCACGATCCTCACGAGCTCTAGAAAGCAGTCTAATCTCAACTGAAAGCCTCTCTGCATAAAAAATGGCCTTTGTTCTATATGCATCAGCATATCGCCAGTTTCCATTCCAACTGAAACAGCCATGCTTCGTATAGTGAATGATTTGCTTTTGGCGTGAGACAAGGGCAATGGCAATGAAGCAGTTTTGATTTTGCTTGACTATTCTGCCGCATTGACATCATCAACCCATGGCCATATTGTCGAGCGTCTACAAAGGCGTAACGCATTGGGGGTCCTGTTCTACGATGGGGTAAATCAGATCTTAAAATCGTTCCCCTCCAAGCTGTTTTGTAATGATAAGCTTTCAGACATTCATATCATTCCTTGCGGGACCCCCCAGGGATCTGTCAAGGGACTTTGGTAACGGATTGGTACACAGTGGAATTATGCACATGATTTATTGCGATGACACACAACTGTATTTATACTATAGTCAAAATCCAAGACAATCTGAATGCTATTACCAAATTGGAAAATTGCACCTGATGTAAGATCTTGGTTCATCACCATGGGCTTATGGCTGAATGATATTTCGAAGACGGGAGATGTACATTTTCATTTTAAGTATCGCACTCCTTCCAGTCATACAGCTTTGGGGTTATCGTGAATGCCAGAATCAATACTGCCG
Source organism: Ophioderma brevispina (assembly GCA_023653785.1). NCBI lineage: Eukaryota > Metazoa > Echinodermata > Ophiuroidea > Amphilepidida > Ophiodermatidae > Ophioderma > Ophioderma brevispina. The sequence goes on along the minus strand of JAMKCH010084588.1, from coordinate 9,058 downwards.
ACTCTGCTAAGGATCTTGGTGTTTCACACTGGATACGACCCTTCAATGAAAGATCACATTAAAGACACACTGGCACTTTGGAAAAATAGGGCGCCCCTCAAGATTTTTCAAAATCGATATTTTTACATGGTTGTAAAGCTTTTACAGATACATTAGCACTCACCTGAATGATTTAAGAATCAATCAGCGTCCTTATGGTTACAGAGAACAAATGTTTATAATTAATGTCGCCGGCGACATTATTCAGTAGACGACGGAATTGGCGTATAATAGAAAACCCCAAGAACGCATGATTCCCATGGCATCACCCTGTTTGACCGGTCCGGTCTCATTTGGAGCAAATGAAGAAATTCATATTTAATAACATCGCTGCTCTGCTCTTTTGGAATCCATTGGACGGTTCATTAGGTATTTAGATCAATCCTACCACGAACGCTTGGTTCAATGCTTTGTGTCCATAATTAGCTCTAATAATTCTCTGTTGTGTGGTCTTTTTCAGTCCATATGCACCTTTACAAATTCAGCAGCGAGATTTGTCACTTTGACAAACGATAAGATACATTTCGCCTGTTAGAACAATATACCTGGCTAAAAGTTTAAAGTTCCGCATCAGTTTCAAAATCTTCCTCGTACCTATAAGATACGAAAAAACAGTGCGGCTCCCAATTACCTCGAGGAACTTCTCTCGGATTATAATCCAAGTATTTGTACGATCATCGTCGAAAGGTCTTAGCACTGGTCCACGAAGTAAGAATGTCATGGGTACCGGGCTTTTGGCATTGCAGCTCCCCGTATGTGGTACAGCCTTCCCAGTTAGAAAGCACTAACAGTTTCGACTGAAAACATACTTTTTTATTCAGAGTGAGTTAGTTTGGGTAAATATGGTCAATGACTGAACTCTTCTTTCTTTTTTTTAATAATTGGTTTATATTTAGTTTATAGATTAAAAAACTGTATTTGTGGTGTGTTGGTGTGATTATGTCAGCGCTTAATACTTTGTTGTAGCGCTTTATAATTGACACTTATTCTATTATTTATTATATTATATAACCAGTGGGTAGCTGACGATTGATAATGATTTTAACCAAATTGGCGTAGTCATAGGCAGACGCTAAATTAAGTTTACGTATATACCTTTTGGAGAGGTCTATAAGTGTGTGGCTAAAACAGTAATGGGAAGACTTCTTTCTGTTAGAAATGTATTGATAGTTTAATTCACGCACAAGGTTGGATGAACTCATCAACATGAATGGTTTACATCTTAATTTCTCTAAGGTACAAATCTGACAAATTAAATACGTGATTTGATGCATTGATTAGATGGTTTGTATTTACATCGCAACGTGCATCGATTCTCTTCGCCTGGTACAAGTACAGAATAAATAACTCAAATGATTTCTGCCAAAAACTGCACTCATCAATAAATAAAAATCGGTTAATGATAATAAACTTCAAACGTAGAATCATGCAAAAGAGTGTTACCGTCGTCATCGTAGATCGCACCATAATCGGTTTCAAATTAAGTGAGAGTTCTTGCATATGGCTATTGATGTCAGGGTTCAATCCTTGGCCATGGAGATTAGGCCTTTCTTGCCAGAACAAACAAATTGTGGTGCGAGGGACAAATCATTGCACAGAATAGGCTTACTGCAAGCTGAATTCAGTTCTTACATAATGGTCTGTTATGATAAAGACTAATGCCATGGTTGGCTGGGATGTCAAAGAACTGCGCTAATCTGTATTTAGTTTGAACTGCTATTATTTTTCAGACCTGTTACGTAAAAGAATGGGCAGTACAAACAAAATAAATACAATAGATAATGATGAAAGAAAATAGGGCTAGACGTAAATGATACGTGCCGAGGGCGTTTAGGTTCTCTTTTTGATCCTTTCTCATCCACACACATCCTGTTTCTTTTTATTACTATTACCCAAAATCGCTATCTTTTGGCCTAATAACTGCGATTTACATCAGTATTAGCTATCGAACTGGACTTACACAGTGCAAAGGAGTTACTTCATATAATTTAATATCATGAATATCAGGATAAATGATGAAAATTTACGTCTTATCTTGTTTCATCGAATTTGTCTCAAAGACCTGCGCACATCGCTGTTTGAATTTCGATCAATCTAGTGCGTACCTGTAGGCAATTCAGATTTTGTTTAAATCAGAGACTTTCACTTTGTAAAAATCAATCAGACCATCTTTTTGACTAAATAAAATGAAAGAAAATGTTTCTGAGGCAAACGTGTTTTGGATCTTAAATTAGCAGAACACGTTTACACGACGAAAGATATGGTAAAATAGAGCGTAGTGGATCAAGAAATAAACACATTATAAATCATTTCAAGTAGCAACGTTTTTATCGCATTATTTTGGTTTTATTGCCAATTGGGGAATTCAAGGAGTTTAAAATGATAAGTGTCACCAACAATTTTGTATCTGGTACCTTTCACGAGGAACAAATACATACCTGTGGGAGACGTATAATCAAGAAAATTAGTGGAAGAAACCTCACGTACGCAGTAAGTGCCCTGATGGGTTGTCATCACGTGAAGAAAACGAATTGAGAATTACGAAATAACTAAGTTATCAAAGTGTTAAAATAATTATTTCTGGTAGTTATAATCTTAACCAGTGTGAGCAGTTTTCATCCACGTGGGTCCAAACATGCTTAGTCTTTGAGCATAATTTTATTGGTGGCTTAATTCATGCTGGGAGATAGCTCAGAATCTTTGACTAGTATATTGAATCAAGACTGATTAACTTGCACCTCGATGACAATAATAGAAATGCAACAAACTCAATTTTTTTCTCAAGAAATTTAATATCACTATATCAGTCTTAGTAATCATTCGCATTATTGAATTGGTTGTATTTCTGCTCGGACGTAAAACTAATGTAATCATGCAAAGTATTTTTGTTGTGTATTACCGTCAGTTACTGGATATGCGACTCTATATAATAATAACCTTAGAATATTGCATTTAAAACGTATTAACCTTTTATTAAATATTACACTTATTAAAATAAACATGGAAGTTTGATGCTCAAAGTGTTTGTTCTTACGTAGATTCGGATATGAGGGCATATGCCGTGTATGCATCTTTTGAATAATATATTCACACTGCGGCTATAGAATAACTTACAATCAGACCGTAGACCTCATGCCCTACTTTCTGAATCTTCCAATTGTGTTTTTAGATGATGTAATCCCACCAGAATGGGACAAGGCAAGATATTGAGTCATTAGCTCGTTTATCCCTTGTCTAATATCATAATTGGAATTACTTTTTCATGTCCTAAATATAATGGAGGATGAAACTGTGATTGATGAGGATTTACTGGTTTTTATCGTGATGCCTGGAGTCACTCGAAAATCATCAATTTAAACTTTTGCTGCAATCGTTTTCTCTGTATTGACCATCAATACTACATTATTATTTTATATCATCTTCGAAAAATTGGTACAAAGAAATCTTTGTACATTGTACAGCTTTGGTAAAAGTACCCTGATGCAAATACAATATCTATTGAATATTGTATCGCATCCGGCATTTTGGAACTGACTCCCACGAAAGCCTATCGTTCAGGACTGGCCAGACCGAAGTGTTTGATTATGTTGACAAGACTCGCCAGTTGGACTGCAGCACTGTCCAGAGTGTCAACGCAGGTGGTTGATATTTAAAATAATAATAAGGATATTGAATGGCGTTTGGTGTATGGATACAAGAATATATTGCACTCGCTAGGAAAAATATTGTACTCGTCTTCGACTCGCTACAATATTTTTTCAGCCTCGTGCAATATATTCTTGTAAAATACTCAAAGCCATTCATTAATAAAATATTAGTTTTTAAAAGTAGGAACCATTAGCCATTAAGACAAAAACACCCCTGATGATTGTACACATTAACATGTGTTTGATTTAAGTTATCTCTTAAACCGGTTTATCCTTTAGAATCAATTGTCGTAGATAAGTACATTTAATGTTAAGCAAAATTAACTAAAATTACTTGCTACCAACGTTTGCCGTTTAGTTTTCATGACAATAACAGAACATTTGCGCTTAATAATGTATTACTAACTAATTTCGGCGCAAACGGACCCAGCATCCCCTCAACTGACTGAAACCATTACCCTCGACATACATGTATGCATGGAAAGTGCCCGGATAAATAAACTCCGCCCACGTACACGTACACATGGAATAGAAAAAAGAGAAACCGTATACCAGTCAGGTATCTGCTTTAAATAAACGCTAATAAAATATATTTGACAACTTTGTCAAACTATCTCCTTCGCTTATAATGCGTTGTATTAGATATCAAAGATTTAAGCTTCTCCAAAATTACTAAAGCGGGATTCAATATTGACTAAGACTTCAGTGAAAATTAAAGTACTAATGGAATTATAACTTACATCCACAGCGTCTTTGCATATATTTTGTTCGTTAAACCGAAGGTTTAAATCCGGTTTGTCCCCGCTAACGGGGGTGGCCAGATTCACCTCACATTCAAGCAATATGCTGTCTGAGTAGTCGGAGAGAGATATGGTCCAAGTTATGGCTTGACCGTTAAGTTGAGTATATACACACATTTGTTTGCTGAAAACATGATAGATAAGGGTGTGCAGAATTAGAATCTGCCGGGTGCAACCTAGGCACCGTGGGCGTTTTGAGAATCCAAGATTTGGCGTGTATGATGATAATTTCTATTCGACCCTTTATCAAACTTGGAGTAGTAAATATTACTATAGGACCCAATATACAAGTTGCCATAACATTGAGTACATACGTAAAATTCAAAATGGAAGCCAAATCTAATAATTTAAAATATGCCCCGTATAACAGCAAATATCTGCAATAAAAATAACATGAAGTTCTTAGGTTATGTTGTAGACACAATAAATTGTATTCTGATACTGTTAAGTCGTAACATGACGTCAATCAAAAAAAAAAAAAAAAAATTATGGCAGCCAAAAACGTGAATATCTTCAAAAAATACTTGAACACAAAATTTCATGACGCAATCCACCAGTTTGTTTGCGGCGGTCGTGCCTAGCCTTTGGGACCATCCCACCATGCAACTCAGCATGTGATGGAGGGCCGCCATTAGCTCTCCAGAGCTGAGCCCTTGTCGGAAGATCTTCTTTTTTCAATTCTACCAGGGTAACCAGCTACCTTCATCATCAGATTTCCTTAGGAAACCCGAGGGGTGAGGGTTTGCCATCGACAACTCGGCCCTGGAACAGGTTTACAGGTAGCAGTAGCAAGCCCTCAAGGAAAACCTGAACCTGATGTGTACAACACGAATAGTAGTCCAACCGACGCTGGATGTGGTACCTGTAAAAAAGTTAGGATTTATGTATACTGATCCGCTGGGGCGCATGCAGTTAATTAGTTATGGGTGCTAATCTTTCGTGCAGATTCGAGGTATACTTAATGAAAAAAACGTTAATTTTGTGTACAGTACACGCAATACATCACAATGGTTCTATGGGGAAACGTTAATACGACAAATTGGAAATAATATTTTCCGGGAGGATTTTAATGAAACCATAATATATATGAGGTGGTAAAACCTAAAACTACGGATTAAGTACCAGTAAGTAATTGTAATTAAATGGATTATGGATAAAAGTTTTTCGAAGCGATACACTGGTTTTCTATCATAACTTTGTTTCCAGGTTATTTATAAAAAAAAACAATTCTTATCCACAAAAGGGGTTTTCTCTTTCATTGTGAAATTAGTGCCATAGGCAGGTATAATGGCCGAGAAACCAAGTTTGTCAAAAACTTAACTTTTGAAATCGATAAACAAAACCACCGCGCTTGTCGACCACATAAACTAGGTGATCAAAAAACTATAGATTTTTGATTCGATAACCTGAATTTTCAAATCGAAAACACCGGTTTGGTTTAAAACGTTTTATGATTGAAAGAACAGGTTTTCACCCGACTAGGTTTATCAAAAAATCTAGATTTCGGATCGATATATGGTTTATCGACAAAAAGTGTTTCTTTTTCTTGTTGCAAGATACATGCCCTAGCCAGGTATAATGTACAATAGATAGAAACATCAGGTTTCTCGGCTGAGAAACAATTTCAAACAATTTTTTCAAATCGCAAAATTGGTTTTCAAATAGAAACACCAGGTTTATCAAATTCGATAAGCACGGTTTTGGAAAAACCTAGACGATAAAATAGGGTTATCCAATACTAACTTTCGGACGTTAACCTGTTTTCACATCGAAAAAAACGTGTTTTTTGGCCGATAAATAATTGTTTTTTTAAAAACTTTGCTTTTCAAATCGACAAAAATTGCTTAAAACCAGACTATTCTCCTTCATTTTGCACATACTTGCCATATATGCTCATTAAGTGGTATAAATCATTCCCCCCCCCCCCCAAAAACGGACCATACCTAACCATTGTTCAATTGAAGAGTCGAACGGTGAAAACTAGTGTGTGAATGTAAAATAATAAACGGGAGCATAAGAAAGCTGATAAAAATATTTGGGGAACTCCTGGAATTTGTTTGAAAATAATCTCAAAAAATATTATAAATTATTGATGAAAATGTTGTTTTTCTTTATTCACTATTTAAAAATTCATGATATTATAGAGAGCAATATGCTTGATATTTCGACACCTGTTAATCGTAGGTTTACAAGCGACAAACAAGGATGTAACGTTCAAATTGTTCACATTAACAGGTGTTTGGAATTAAAGTGTTAAAACACTCTTAAAATTCAGACCTCAGACCGGGTATTTCTAACCATGTAATCACCATTTGCAATAGTTCCATATACTTGAATCAAATTTTCATGAGAACCTACTGTACGTAGTACAACTGTCAGCTGAAATAATTGAAATGTGTTAAAAAAATTCAGCGCATCAGTAGCGAAGATACCCTCAGGTTGATCACACTTCAAAATGTTAGCGCAATATACATGCCAGCAACTTTTATTTTGATATGGTGAATTTGAATGACATCGCTCTTGGTAAACCGTACTATTAAACTTTGAAATGTTAAAAGACAAGATATAACATTACCACAACGAATATGAAATACATTGCATATTTAGGGTACCGAACAATTAACAGTCTGTTCGACAAGTATACAGTTGTAAATATTTACTTGAAGTTACTGACATATGAAAAACCAACCTCGTGATTAGAGTCATAAATCATACAGCCAATAAAAATAAAGTATTGCAGCGGAACGTAAATAATCAATACAGAAACAAAAGCAATTCCGTCTAGTTGTGTTTATTCGAAACTGCAGCAGGATTAAAATGATTATAATTTCAAATTGCTTACAGAAGGAGACAGAAGTACAATTAAAAACAATAAAATAAAAGCAATTGAAGACGAAAGTTAAAGGATATAAATTGTTTTGTTGACTCAGATACTCGCAGAAAAAACTCAACCGCTATTAGAAAAGAATTAACATTGAGATTGTGAAGATTTGAGGATAAAAGAAAGTTGTATCATTTATTAAATAATATAATTTTTATCAATTCAACATAGAAAGCAAACAAACATTTAAAATATATTTTTAAAAAAGCATTTATAAAACCCCAAAGTAACTTCCAAAGAAAGGTCTTTCAAAAGAATTGGTAGTATTTAACATTTGGAATAACATACTAAAATTTAAGGAAAATTAAACAACCGGAAAGCAGTGGAGTAGGGTTCAAGATTTTTACCAGGGCAAAATATTGAAAGGGTCAGAATGAAATGTACACAAAAGTATGTTTCAACGATTAAAAATGCATAGATTGTCTTATTTTCGCGTTGTAGTTCAATAGTAAGGCACAAGTATCTTCAAGGGGGGTAAAATGGGGTTAAAAAAATTAAATAATTGGATTGTTTGAAAATGGTTTTTGAAATTTTTCGTTAGTCTGCACATAACAACATTGTCTATGACATTTCTTTGTTTATGAAAATGCGAAAATTGGCTGACTGTATGGGGCCTATGGGAGGGAGAAAAAGCCAAACGGTGTAAGTCACAAATTGAACTCTCAAACACAGATTCAGTATATTTTTGTCTCGCCTGACAATTGAGACCATCATTGTTTAGCATAACTTTCGTGCTACCAAAATTTTTAATGTGCAACACAAGATTTCACACAATGTCCCCTGATGTCCCTAAAATATGAAAATTCTGTTTTTTGCACCAATGTATAAAGCTTTCTATCAAAAAATAAACCCCATGTGAAACGGACTAAGCCGAGATTTAGTTCTTTGTAACAAAAACGCTGAATTTCTTATTACTATAATTCAGCCTAGGTTTAATTGAAAACTATAGCAAATAAAAATCGCCTTTTTTTTTCACTTTTCAATGCTTTCTGAACCAAATACAAGGTAAGGAATGTATTGGGGTATGTGTATATAATCCCTACATGACACAATGTATGAATGCTCCAATCTCTCTTGCACGTAGTGTCAAATAGCTTACATAATTATAAATGGTTTATATTTTAACACAGTGCACAACTTTAATTTGTACCATGTACAAACTTTCCCCCTTATTTTTACCCTTCCATGTAGATTCCTGAGATTTTTGCTATGTTCTTCCTAATATCAAAATACTACCAAAGCGGTATAAAAACCTTTTGTGGATTTTTTTGGTCAATACCTAATCACCCGTATATCAGCATCAAGAAATTGAAATGTAACAATGCTATCCACAGATCATGGGACTTTGAACATTACTTACCTGAATTGGTATATATTCACCGATATCAATTTACAGTACCACAATCCCATTCATCCATTTCTATGTTTGTAAAAATACATGGATGTAGGTCTCGCAATCACAGAATAGCCCCATGTTGAAGGAGAGAACTACACAATTTGGGAGGAAGTAAGGTTATGTATTTGTTCGAACGTTATTTGTTCTCAAAATAAAAACATAAGACAATTAGAAAAACTTCTTTGCTCTAAACTCTAAATTCCTAAAAAGAGAAATGGAAATACATTCACGTTGCACATGTCACAGTTTGTACTTTAGCACCGTAATTGAATCTGGAGGATTAGAGGCGGGGCAA
>JAMKCH010084586.1:0-11016 GCA_023653785.1 Ophioderma brevispina | reverse complement strand
TCATAGTCAACAAAGGCAAAGCTGAGTGGGATCTTATACTCATTGGCTTTTTCTTGTAGCTGGCTAACAACATGTATGTGATCAGTGGTAGAAAATCCTGGTCTAAAACCAGCTTGGGCTCTTGGTTGGTGTTGTTCCAGAGTGTTCAGCATTCTTTTCAGCAGGACCTGTGAGAATACCTTGGTACATTACAGGTAGAAGCCTTATTGGCCTGTAGTTTTTGATGTCAGATGTATCTCCTTTCTTGTGGAGAATAACTACAGATGCATTCTTCCAGTTGCTGGGGACTCTTCCCTCTGTAAGGCATCTGTTGAACAGCTTTGTAAGTACCTCAATAATTGGCTCACCTCCATCTTGAAGAACACCTGCTGTAATACTGTCCTCTCCAGGGGCTTTATCTCGCTTCAGTTTCTTTACTGCATCTGCAACGAAAGTAGAAATGGTATATAATTAAATTGGGTCATTCAGTTGACATTCTGTCTGAAAGTCGACCTATTTTCAGGTTTTTAAGGATTTGTTTTCATCAAATGGCAAATTTCAAAAGAATTTCTTCAGTCCTGGTTACCTCATAATTAACAAATCACACAAACAATTTTGTATTACGTAAATATAAACCAATCAAATGGTATTAAACTTGTAATTGTATAACCATGTAGTTCTGTTTTTTTTTCCAGTTAGAACTGTTAACAGCCCGGGGTTAACAGTTAAATTAGGTTGCATGTTATAGATTTTGTCTGCAACTTGACACAGCTGTTTGAAAGTCTCATTTATTATGACAAAAAGAGAATAAAACAAAAAATATAAATGGCAACACACTTTTGATGACTGAGTTGGAGTATTTATGCCACTCACTATATCCTGTGTAAATTTGATGGAATATCATTGCGGGCAAAATATAATTTTTCTTAACAATCTTTCTTGGGGAATAAGCATATAGAAGGGCACTATAACATACAATAATCTGAACCTTTGTGGCTATATCAGGGGCGATCCAAGGATTGAAAAACGGGAATCAAAATTTAAACCCGGGGGGCTTAAGGCCTGAATCTTGTCAAAGGGCTGATTTTGCCAGAATTTTGCGCCCCCTCCGCCGCCCTCCCTAGAATCCCACCTGTGTATGGCAAGAGTCCGCAATGGATTTTTCCCCTCTGATTTTTGCGGGAGGTAATAGGTCGAGTCTTGCATGTCCCTACTACTTATATCAGCTTTTTCAAAATTGTGTCGCCTTTGCTTAAATTGCTTGCTCTACAAATAAGATAATAATTTGCATAGGGTCAACATCTTTGTTGAGTGAGAGGTAACAAAAGTAGGGCATTGCAAAAGGGCAGTTATTGTGCCGTCTACTGAAGCAGAATGGCACAGGGGATTACTTTGATTGTATGTGGTGTCTGCTGTCTGTTGTGACAAAATGGTTAACCCGCGACTAATTGGGCTCTAACATCTTTAATAAACCCCCTTTGCTATTCATCTCCGTCACACAGCGGTTGGCCCCGTTCACATCGTTTTTTTTTAGAACAGTTTTAAGCAGCGGCAACACAATTTTTGACAACTGATATAAGGATCGAGGGACAGTCAAGAGCTTTACCACCTCTGGCAAACCTGAGAAAGTTCCCATTTGAGAATCGTGCCAATAAATCCTACAAAGGACATCACACATTTGGTAATGTTATAGTGCGCCTCACATTCTCCATAGAGATTGTGTATAAAAACACTGGAATAATTTGCCCACAATGAATTTGGTAAAATTTACACAGTATGAGTTTAGTCAAGTAAGCTATATTAGCTGTCAAATATGAATGTCGCCATTGATTTTGTTGTTTTGTTTTGTGTCTTCTGTAAGAATAACATTTGTGATATGATGTTTTCTTAAAATCTAGTTTTATATGTCTTACTATGGAGAATGGGCATATTAAAAGCACTAAAACTACATAATTATGGTGTGTTTATCGGCCTATATGCAAAAAATTCCCGCAATGTATTTTTCTGATTTTTGCAGAGATAATATCTACATTGCTTTGTCCCTACTATGTCTTTGTTCAAATTGTGTTTCCACGTTAAGAGACACTAGCACATTTGAAAATTCGTGGCGCCCTCCAGATTTTTCAATCGAATATTTTTTTGCATGTTTGTAAAGCTCTTATATACAACCCTCACTCGAAATAAAATTACGACCAATCAGCTCCTATGGTTACGAACGATTATATACTATACAATTTAACGTTCGCGGCGACGTAAGCAATATTGGCACATTGTTTTGGAAGAGCGCCCCCATGTTCAAATTTGGATATTTTTGCCCACATATATCACTTGGTATTTCTAGGAACCTATACCTGCGCACGAGAATGCTAAAAAAGTGTATTTATTATCACAAAGCGATTTTGTAATTACATTGGGATCCCATATTGGTAACACAAATTACCAGCAAGCTGGAAATGCTACGTTGATGTCCGTCATGATTAAATAGTGTCCAACCCACCTCGAGAACATATCCTCTAACTTGATTTGCCTGAACTATTAAAACAATTAATGGAAGAGCGTAGACCCGTACATTGCGCTATTTCCCTGCTATTTCCACATCGGAAGCGTGTTCTCGCACCGTTTGAATAATTATTATCAGGGGATCCCCGATAATAATTATTCAGTACAATATTCCATCGTTTGTTGTTTTTGACACATGACATTTTCGAGCTTAACCATCCACAGGTATCGTTACAAGCCAGTAACCAATGCAAACGTGTAAAAAATCGGCAAAATATTTAATCACACACATATATGGGGCGCCTTCAAAAACATGTGCCATAATAAATTTCTTTAATTTCAGCAGATGACGACGAAAATGGCTTTTAACACAGAACACATGCGGCTCCGTATGTATGTTTCTCACGCTCTATGCACACTGTTTGAATGGTCTATAACCTTTGTGTTTTTAATATCATTGAGTATGAGTCAAAATAATTCATGTCATATACCATTTGTTGAGTAAAGTTATGGAAAACTTCAAAGTTGGCCTACACATTACCTGATGTCTTTATCCTCATTAATGTCCCTATCGTTTTGGGGGTGTTATTTGATGTTAAAATATATCTCTGTTCTTCCAATGGGCCTAGACTATCATTTTGGAGCAATTGAAGAAAAATTCATATTTTTCTGAAATGTGCCAGTGCCACGCTTTAAATTGATCTGCAAATAAAAGCAAAATTTGCATGGGGTCAAACAGCTGTGGACCTGCGTGTCTGGGGACCGCTGTATTTTTTTGTTATTAACTATCACTGAATCACGGTATGGCTAGTAAAAAGGCTCAATCCCTTGGCACAGACTATCTATCTTTCATAAATCACCAATGTCTTTAGAAAATATACCCCCTGGTTTTTAGGTATGATATAGAATACCTCTGATACCCAGATCACACAATGGTCCGTTTCATGTCAATGTATTGTACAAAAAAAGTACAAACCCACTGAACTGTGGGTCCTTGGTGGATGAGCATAATTGTAACTCATATGTATATTTCCATGGACGATAAAACCTCAATTGACACATACAAAAATGTTTTCCTCTATAGAAAAAATAGTATTGAAGAGAGATTCAAAACACAGTGCCTTATAAAAAAAATTGCTTTACTCTCAGAAGCTTGTGCTTTTATTTCCATCATATCAACAACAAAGACACAAAACAGAGACAAGACTTCCAAGACCACGGCCATCCACAAACAAAACTCACACAACTTAACACTCCACATACACCCACTCAACTCGCAAAACAAATAACAGCACACAATACTCCTGGAATTTCAGTATCTATGTATAGCAAGAAACATTTGTTGCTGGGCAACCAATGTATGTGGCCCCGCAACAATGGCAGAAGTATTAAAACCACCAAAATATCCAGAATTGAAGATAATCACATTTTTCCAAGCAAAAATTGCTTGTGTAGGTGGACTGTTGACTTAAAAACTTATTAGGGTATAAATATAGTGGTCTGGTGGTTGTGTTGGAGTTCAAATCACTTATTCTTGTTCAATTATGATCACTGTAAGTACCCTAACCAAGCCTCAAGAGTCGACCAATCATAACTGATGTCAGCTTCCAATATGTTTCATTTTTTCTGAATATGCAATGATACCTACCGGGCAACTGTTGGCAGTTCGCCCCAACTGGCTAGCTGATATTTGACCCCCACTAAACAACATGGAAATAGAACCTGGTACAGATCCCATATAAATTTGTATAAAAACACTGAAAACACACTCTCTCAATCACACTGTATCATCATTATACTTTCACAAAAACTATCTTGTGGTTCATACATTTCATGTCATGTTCATACAACCATTAAGTAATTTTACAACACAATGTTCAATCATTTGCAATTGTGTCATTAAAAATTTTTATGACCGAGCTCCTGCATATCTTCAATACTGCCAAATCTATCTCATGTCTTTCAAGTATTCAACATCTATAGCCCCGGCGCCTCCCGCGCGGGGCAATGAAACATGCTTGCATAATTGTGCGTTAATAAGTGAAAATTGTGACCGGCGGTGCAATTATTATTACAAAAACAAAAAGTGGTTTTCCTCCTTGTGGGGGCACTAATAACAATAAAAATAAAAAATAAAAATGAAAACCCCCCTTGGTCACTAAGTGTTAAAGGGGCATGTCGTGATCCACACCCTTGTCGTGCGCGGCAACTTGCCTAAAAGGCGAGATTTTTATATCATCTGACCATTTGGGGCCTAAGTATTATGGGTGCCTAATTGTATGTGCAACTTGATATATATAATATCACCTAGACGCCTTTGTTTGATGAGTTGGGCTGGTGGAATGTACTCTGCTGGCAGCCAGAAGATGATCTCAAGGTTCTGTGGTGTTGAATAACAGCTGGATGAAATTCGAATTTTGGTCTTGCCTCGTAACATCAAAATGCACCGTCAGAATCAATGTAAATTTTAGAACGAACCTTTTCAGGTGATTTCTGGTGAACCATAACCAAAAAATGGAGGTGCTGGAGGCACAAAACAAACCGGGCAAACAACATCACAAATGTGTTTAATGTTTTTTTATTATTCCCTGTACTTAGGTTTGGTGTAGGAGAGAAACATACATTATGGTCCCCCAAACCCACCACTTAAGAGTTGCAGTACCTTATACAGTCAAGTAAGGAAAAATACACAAACACATATATAACACACCCAGCAATCATTATGATCCTCCAGTGGAGGGGGTGGTTGGGGAATTAGTTCCCCAAGTAACCAAGGTTATTTCGGAAGGAAACATCAAGACCCCCACACAAACAATAAACAAAAGACCAACAACACACAAACAAACAAACACACAGACAGACACAAACACAAACCAAAACAACAAACTCAAGTCAAAGACGACAACGATGTTCTCACACAAATCCACACCACACTTTTCACACAAACACTCCCAACCACTCGCAGTCACTCAAACATGAACCCAGCTTTAATCTGAGTTGCCATGGAAACTTAATAAAACCAGTGAAAATAAATCAGGAGGGCTTCAAGACAAGGGTCCATTTTTTTAAGTGTTGTCTAAGTTTCCCTTTACTTTTCATCAGCAATCTTATATTCAACATTTCTCTTATTTTGATGAGGGGACAAACTTCAAAAGCAACGAAATTGGGATTTGTTTCTTGAAATTTGCCACACTAGTGAATATAAAACTTCATGCAGAGAAAAAGACAAGAAATGCGCTATCAATGTTTTCTGAACACTTTGTGGACGCCAAACATTTTTCAAAATTTGAAAATTGAAGTATTCCCCAGAACACTGCTGATCAAAAAACTAAATCATCCCACAGTGGAAACTATTTTCACACTCACAAAAAAGGTGAAAGAAAAGTTTCAGGAAAATTCTTTAACAAAAATACAAAACAGAAAAAACACTAAATTCAAATATTTTAATTTTAGGGAAAGAATTGATTGGACAAACTGTGTCTCTATGGAAAAGTTTGAAATAAAGACGCAATTCAGGATGTGTCAAATAGTGCTTTGAAATTAGATTATGAATATCAAGCATAATAAAAAACCAATCCACGTTCAGCCATGACAATTCATAGAATGCAAAATAAAAATATTAAAAAAAAAAAAAAAAAAATGGTTTCCTTTTTCAAAATGGGACTAATAAACATACTTTGGGACTTTCCTTTCACGCCGTGAAGAGAGCTGAGATTTTTCTAAAACATTTTCCGTTGAATATTCTTGTTGTTCGGAAACCAATTCAAATAAACGCCATTCATCAATGAGTTATTATTCCAAAAAAAGAAAATCCTATCACTAATGGGAATTTCAAAATTAACAAAATAAGAACTTCAAACGTTTTAAGCAAAATTATGCCCAGAAAAGATCTGAAATATGCTGTATCCCCTTATCATCCCAAACAGGGTAGAGAAATAAACTTCTTTGATTCAAGCGAACATTTTTTATTCCACCAATTGGATCGTGAAATGAAAAGCAGACCAGCCTAAATTCTCCTTATTTTGTTTTTGTATAAAACCACATTTTGATACTCATGAGCTAAAAAAATAAAAACCAATTAGAGAGGGTATTACAACGTCTATCAGGAGGAGGCATTATCCTCAACAAGATTGTCCAGCAGGGTGAAATTTCCTCCAAAACTGACTCTCCAAAACTTTCCAAAGTTAGAGTATGGGATCAGCATCTGTTTTAACAACACAAATGCATTTGAGCTTGAGAAACACCCTAGAATCAAACATTCGCAGCCCACCACCATGTTTCATAATCATTACATAAATGTTCCTTGACTCTAACATACACTATCAATACTACCTTCCCCAATCCCCATCGTTCCCTCCATTCCAGATGAATTTATAACAAAGATGGATTTTCAATTTCTTGAAAAAGGTTTTAGAACTTAATGTCCAAGCATTGAAAAAGATAGAGCATACTGGGCACAACAAGGGCTTTAAACATAAAACAGTGACTTTAAACCCCAAAATATATAACCACATTGCTATGTTTTTCCAACAGTTAAAAGGGTTTGCTCAATTCGGTGAAGCTTTGGAATAACATTAGTTCTAAAGGGAACTCCAAAACAGTGAAAGAAAAATTTACCCCAAGGGTTTTCGAAGGTGTTTGACTTCCACCTAAGACCACATACCTTCCCTGAAAAGGACAAATTGGTGTCTCCAACGACCATATGGATAACATAGCTTCAGATTTGGACAATTAACTTTTGCATCCTGAAAAGAAGGCAAATTATCAAGAGTGTTTAAAAGGCCTGCATGACTCTAAATCTCCCTGTAAAACATATAATGGTATCATCGGCCAGCAAATTAATCTTTTTGTTTTTCCATGTCTTCATCCTTTGATACATCAATTTTTTTTACACGAACTCGCAAATCTCAAGATTTCCTTCAATGCAAAAGGACCACACAAACTAACCACGTTGAACTCGGCAGCCTGAAAAATCACGGAGACATATTAATAGGACTATACTGAGAAACCATTATCTGATGTGCGTGTGTAACTTTCCCTCCATTATAAAACCAGTTTTTCACACCATTGAATAAAATACCACCAAGATTGAACCTAGATAAAACCCTCAAATAGAAAACCATGCTCCACAACTATCAATGCCTTTTCATATCTAAACAAAACAATGAACCCAGAATATTCTTATTTTCAGCATACTCAATCCAACAATAATAGTATGATGTTTACAACCATGGACGACCACGTTGCTAAACCCTTTGATCTCATGCATATCCGTCCCAGAACATTTTTAAGTCGATTAGCCATGGTTTTTGCATTAACATGTAGGTGTAATCAGTGGTCGAATAAGGACACTGACAACTATATTTTAACAGATGCACAGGTCACGATCTTTCTAGGAAGCAAAGTATAAACCATTTCTTTTGAATGGAGATAAAATAGCGCTTGATCAAAAGAAAGGTAAGTAAGCCATTAATAACTCACAATATCCTGAAAAAATACATGTAAAAATTCCACTGGAAGGCCATCGAAACCCGGGGATTTATTATGATGCATGGATTTCAGATTCATAAGTAGCTCACATTTGAATAGGCCATTCAAAATTTCTTTAAATTGCTCAGAAAGTTGGGGAATGTCAGGCTGATCCAAAAAAGAACAAGTAGCCCTGTTTTAGAAATCTGCAGTATACCTGGAATCTGATAGAGGCCTTTATTATCGTAAATGAAGCACGAATTGCTGTCAAACATCTCGTCCGATCAGTTTTGAAGAGTCAACCAATCATCCATAGGCGAGACTTGCGAATAACTTTCTTTTCAGAAGTGCGTTTCTTAAGTTTGCAAAAAATCTCTTGAACTCCTTTCACCATGCTCCACCCATTTAATGCTAGACCTGAATCAACAAATCCCGCGTTTCTTGATTGACATAGTTTCCAACTTATATTTCCAATTTTGAAGTTGGGGATATAACCAAGTTTTCCAAATACTGAGTTGATCATTCTCTCAAACATCAGAAATGCTTTTCCTAACTTTCTCAATATTATCCATAAGAATCCGACTTGTTTAAACACTTTCCGTTTCTTTCTGCTGGTGTAATTCAATACATGACCAGTTATAAAAAACATTTCAAACATGTCCCCATACGATTGTTCGATTTGCAGAGGATTGACTATGATTCTTTGAACTCAATATTTTGGAACTTAAATGACGTTTTCGAACTCAGCACATGCCTCAACTAATACAATTACTTTCCAATAACCTCATACCACCACCTACCTCGAGGTAAGTTAATGTTATTAAACAGACATCAAAACATTATCCGCAAATGAAACTTCACTTCGTGGCAACTTTTTTTCTTCCTGAAAGAGCGTACACCCCCCTACTTTTAGACCATAAAACTTTCAATGAAATTATCCTCCAATACACCAATCATTGTTAAAGTGACTCAGTACTTAAAAAAATATTTAGAACAGACAAGGATGCCCGTCTCACCAGTTTATAATATTTGAAAACTTTGAGTGGGTGCAAGTGGACCTTTTTTTGTAAAAGTGGACTTAAACCGTCATAAAACAGTCCTTTTGTGAACTTTTAAAAAACACCTTCATCAATCACCCAAAAAAATGACCTTCTTGTCAAGATTTCTCTAAATTTGCACATTTTTATAATAAAAATACAGCCAAAAGTGACGCTTATGCCGGCCTGATTATGGAATTTGGTGGTGCGACTGCCCCCCCCCCCCCCCCCCCCGCCGCGTACGGGCCTTATTTGAAAGTTATGTGTCAAACAATTTCAAAGGCAAACTGGCATAAAAATCTCCTGTAATCCTAATTCACACAATGACATCATTTCCTTGATCCCCCTTCCACCTGCTGGAATCACAAATCAATAACATTTTAGCACCAGTATGCAATTTTAAAAACAACAAACATCATGTGGGAAGTGTTCTTTCAAAATTTGTGACAAAGGCGGGCCAAGTTAAAAAAGCTAAAAGAGGATTAAAGCAATAACAACACATTTTTTGAAGAGCGTTCCCAATTTTCAAAATTTGATATTTTTGCACAGTTATGTTGGTAATTGTCTAGGAAACTACACACTTAAAAATACGGGGTCAAAAATAACCCTAAAAGGGTCAATTTTGACCAAGTAGGCTACTGTCAATTATACAACGACTAAAAGAGGGTCAAATTTGACCCTTTTAGGGTTATTTAGGGTCATTCGAAATTGACCTGTTTAGGGGTCATTTCAATATTGCTGCTAAAACAGAAAATGACCCCGAACGTGGTTGATTTCAACCATGACTAGTGTCAAATAAAAGTGACCACGTAAATGGTTGATATTTTGACCCCGTCGTTTTAAGTGTGTACACCTGCGAACGAGAATGCTAAAAAACGTATTTATCATAAAATAAGCGTTTGGTAATTAGAATTGGGATCCCAGATTGGACTTAACGGCAGAGCTGGATATGCTTATGTCCGTCCATAATGAAATAGTGCCACCTAAAGAAAATTACCTCTAATTTGACTTGCATGAACCAATAAAACAATAGTCCATGAGCCAGTTTCTGTACGGGCCTTAAAATTCGAGTTTATTGCGCCCACCTGGTGATTAATTTTCCAATATATCACCTTGAAGGGGGTGTCCCCCTGACTAGGATAAGGTATGTTTCCGCCCGAAAAGTTGCACGTTAGCGTGTACTACCTATTTCAAAATGGCCACCATTGTTTTATGAAAAACTACTGTGTATTTTCATTATAGATAAGAATTTTATCCAGGACCAAACAAAACAAAGTTATACCTTCCTGAAGTGGGCTTAAACATTAAGTGTCCAAGATGGCCGCCGGTAGGAGGCATGTTTTTGTTAAATGTACTAAAAATTGCCAAATAGATGGGGTAAGAATGCGAGTAATATTTTTAGAGCACCAAAAAGAGATTTAATGACATTGTGTATTGCGGACATGATCATAACTCATGATGACGGCGGTTGTACCCGCTCCGGGAGACATAAATCAAGAAGAAAAAACCCTGCACATCTTTTTCGACATAATAAGAACCATAACGAAAACTATTGATAAGATTTTTCCGCAATTTTCTCTCGTACTTCTGGATAATTACAGACCATTCAACACTAGTTGAGGCTGGGAAGGAAGCTGATCTAGGCAGTAGAGAGAGAGAGAGAAGGAGCAAGTGGTGCAAGTCAGAAACAAAGATAGCACTTGATGTGCTCGAAAGAAACTCAGGTTACCATATTTAAATTTTCCTTCTACATATAGACAATTTTTTTAACTTCTGCTTAAGCATATTTTTTATTTTTACTAGGAAATACCTATGACGTCACTGAATAGTCATTAAATACAGTCCACACCCATTTATTATGATTTTATTGTATCAGGTTGATATGAGCGGTTGTCTTCCTATGAACTATTATAGAGTCAGTTTAAAATACGTTATATGGCCCAAGTAGTAACCAGCTATAGTAACAACACTCTCTATGACAAGTCAATACCCCACTTTAATATTTTTACATCTTGGAAATGATTTAGGGTCA
>JAMKCH010084585.1:0-14535 GCA_023653785.1 Ophioderma brevispina | reverse complement strand
GTGAAAGGCCGCATTCTTCGCGTGTAGTGTGTGTCGCTTAACTTTCCCAGGACCCGTGCTAGGTACATTCTCAGGCCTCACACACCAGGGACTTTAGCGATAAAGATTGGCAATTACTGACCTCCCGTCGGCAAACATGTGTGGGCACATGAGCTGATATCGGGTTGCAGTTTCATTGATAAACAGCCTCGAGGCGAGACACTCTGGCTAGAAAATCTAGGGCTGTCTGCGGTCAAAATTGCTCTGTCTCGCTAGTTTTGAAAAATTGTCAAGGTTGACTGGCCTAAAACAATGGAACCACTGAAGTGAATCTGGGTCAGAAGTGACCCAAAGTCCGGGAAACGTGTTTTAATGCATGGTTGTGTATTGTTTAACCTTGTAATAATGTCTTCAGATGCAACTTTGAAAATGTGACACATTTTCGTAAAATGGACATTGTGTTGGCGATATTGATCACAATGGAGCAAGAAATGTGTCAAAATTTGCAGAAAAAATCAGACTATTGATATCATTTTTATGTTTTCGTGCATAGACCAATGGTTTGTAACTTATGGGGGTATTTAGACATGCTGCGTTACTTTTTGGGGGTCTTTATGGAGAGAGTACCCCAAGGCGAATGGGAAGTTTCCGACGAGGAGTTCTATTTGCTGTGAGTGAAAAAAAAAATGATCACAACATTCTCCTGTCGACAAATGGAAAAAGCACGGTGACTTCACCGTGCTATGGAAAACCACTTTCCCAAAGGACTTTTTTGCATAGGCTATGGTTCATAATAGGAGAACATAAATACTTTGCTAAAAAAGGGAGAAAATTTTACTCCAGAAAAAAAGAGTTATTATTGCTTTATCATGAAAACAAAAAGTACATTTCTTCCCTGATTTGGCCAAAATTGAAATTTATTTTACAAATGTTAAAAGAAAACATTGCTCTTTTTTACATGTAGTTTACTTAAAGCTCGCAGAAAATTTGAAAATCTCTGGATTTAGCATTTACCAGTAATCTGTAAGAAATGCAAACTAAAATACAGGATCCCTAAAATTGCAGGTTTTGTGTTAAAGGTGCTTGTTCCGATTTATGTGTACTGTGTTCTCTACTTGATATGAGAGCCTGGCGCTTGCACATACACCCCATCAAGTACCGTGGGAAACAAACTTGCGGTTTGATGCTAGACGCGATAATGCATTGTGCAAAGCCCTATTCAACTAGTAATATTGTTGGTTAACCACTAAAACGGCGGTTTGTTGTTTATATCTTGGGAATGAAATGGATTGAGGGCTCAAATTTTCAGGACTACAATGAGACATACGGCCTTTCTCTAATATCAAAGTCCTATACTACTTTAACGGAGAATCGGTGTTCCCAAAGACGATCGCACGCCCCTTTAAATGTATTTTTAATTTGGCTATTCCAGAATATATATCACCTAAAATACAAGTTTTTCAAAACGTTTGATGACAACCAAGGCTCATTTGAATTTTCGTATTTGTGTCCAGTTTTCGCATGTTTTGAAACAATTTTTTTGTCCCTAATTTGCGGCCGAATAACAAATTTCATTTTTATTGCTTGATTTTGGGTTGTCTATGACCCTTCACATGTGGTATAAATTTCGTGCAAATTCCTTCGGAAACTTGGTTCCTTATATTTCGATCCATTTTCAACACCGGCCACACAACTGATACAGTAGCCCATGCAAAAAACAAACAAAAAAACTCCGTGTCTTGAATGTGTGTGAATTCCGTATCCGTCTTGAATGTGTTCGATGGAAGAGGGGGAAATGTCATGCTATTTTTGTGGCTGGCCCAAGCAAATCGACAGAGCCCAGAATAACATAGCAGGAAACTATCAATTCATTACGACATGTTGCCCGAAGGCAAAATTTTATTTTCACATGAAGGCCATTTAAATAACTATCACCTATGAAATGAATGGGACAAAGTAAACATGTACCCGCCTAGCCGCCAGCTAGGTTAGCTATTGTTGAAGAGTATCATGACCGTTCCGAATTAAACCTTTTAAAATAGTGAGGGGAAATGGTTTTAACACTTAAGTCCTAAGGGGGGGGGGTTCCATAGTACCCAAGGTTTGTTTTTTCGGCGATTTCTCAGTCGTGAAAATATTTTCGAACTCTAGATTTTTTGTAATTGTGTAACTTAATTGAATGCACTTCTTTCCATAAAAACTTGCTACAATTTCTAGACCGTTTGAGATAATTAGCTTGGTCCCTAGAACCCCCCCCCCCCGTAGGCACCATCGGGAGTGTGATTTTAAAAATAAAAATTAGCAACCCTTGCCAAAATATTTTTTCTGGCTTATGTATGTTTCATATGCATGAACAATAATTCATACAGAACAAATAATTACCCCTATGTGCTGAAAGAACGATTCATCATCGAGTGCGACTGCGCGCATTGCTGATAACCAACCTATGGCAAATAAGTCTGCACCACAAAAAATAAAAGACTGTACGAATGGTAATGTTTGTGTTAATCATGTGTAAATTGGTCCTTCTAGAGCCGAATATAAACCAAAATATTTGAATGTGTATCTGTTGAAGCAGGGTCGCGACACATCATGCCACTTTTGAGCGATTTTTCCCGCATTTCGAAACAATGAGTTGCCCCTATTTCCAGACGATAAACCGGACTCATTCTCTTGCACCTTTGGCTTGTCTTATGCCCCCTCAAGTGGTATGAGTTTTCATTGAAAATTCCATCGGGAAATGGTTTCCTTAGGGGGGGTTCCATGGAACCCCCCTTATGCCCAACGTGAGTGAAAACACCGTAGGCACTTAAGTGTTAAAGTGACATTTTTTCGCGAAATGAGGGGTTTCATCTTCCCACCGCACCAGCCGTCTATACACGGGTGGGCAAACCCCACAAAAAGGGAAAGGATGAGCAAAACATATGCTGGAAGTAGACCTCCCGTCCAGAATATGGGGGTATACCATGGTAAACTAATAAGAAAATTCCATCTGTCAGGAATCCGTGCCTGGAAACTTACTTTGGGCATCACTTCCATCCGTATGGTAAGAACTCTGCCGTCTGCAAACGAAGTGAATCAAAACTATACTACTTTTCTACAGCCTACGATTAAAGCTGTAGACAATCAGCCAATACCCCTTGAAATAGCCTGGAAAAAGCTGTAACCACTTGATTAGAGATCTTATACCTGTATTCATTTGAGGTGATGTTTCTGGTGTAAATCAATTGTACTTCCTACATCCACTCGGTTGGTAACGTCCTCCATGATGGTGATTTTGTTTTTGTTTTTTTTGGCTTACTTGAGGAAAACCAATATTCTTACTATCTTTGTAGTGTCAACGTGTGTAGGACACTTACATATTAGTATGATTGGTGTGTTTATGCATGGAGAAAACCCACCTGTTTCACTGAACCGACCCTATGATAAGGCGAATATCCCCTCATTCCCTGTGGCAAAACTGAATATCTAGTAAAGTGACACCATTTAAAGCTCCAGCGCGAGCCCCCTGCTTGACTGGGCTACTAGAAGGGCCGAATATCTGCAGAAAGCGTGTTGAGTGCCATCGTCCTTTGTACCGATTTGCGTATCGTAAGACATTCAAAGTCGCGGAGGAGCGGCTCCGACTTCTGAAGCTGTGAGATTTGTATCGTGGTGGATTTATCCACCGAATCGTACAGCGCTTCTAACTATTTCGCGAACCAAGCCTTGGCCCACGGGCTGCATTGTCGTTGAAAACGAATAAGGGACCGTCCACTTTCTGGCTTTGCTTGATATATAATAGTAACGCCGTATTGGATAGACCTGAGTTTCCTTTGTGCAAATCCCGAATACTAGGAAAGTGAACCCTTCTGTTGGTCCTTTTTATTGGTTTTGTGCGCTTACCGCTTGCAGTACTTTTTGTATGACAAATGCCTTAGTTGGTGTCCCAGACTTCTGACGTGTTGGTAACCTATTGCAGACATTTATGTCGATATGGTTGTTGGCGCGAGACCTTTCTGATCTAGGAATGCGGTGAACATTGTGAGATCTGCTATTTGTATTGGCAAAGTCACTGTATTCTGGCGTTTGAATTCAAAAACACCTCAAAATCTGTAAATAATGCCCATTCTCGTCTAGGTTCGTGCTGAATATGGAGCTATTGGTAATAGATTGTAGTAGGTCGTCACGTCTAGCATTTATTGGAGCTCTAAAGGAGGCGGGGCACCAATGTCCCTTGTTGTTCATTTCTTTCCAGTTGATGTGAAACTGATCCAGTTTCCCCCGAGATAGAAAGGAATCATGGCTTTTCACGTCTTAGAAGTTAAACTGTTAATAATCGCAACCCCGGTTTGATGTCTCGAGTCAATACAATGACATTTGTTTTGCCATCTCTTTTTGCCCAAGTTCCAACCGTCCCCACCTACGATTATGGGTTACAGCTCCACTATAGTGGATAATAATAAGATTTCGCATGCAATATGCCACTTCCCGTGAAACCAAGCCTTTTCCCAGCGTTGCACCGTACCCTATAGACTCCGCTGCGTCTTGTGTAGAGGGCAACAGATTGGTTTGTATCCCACTCTGGTTCGAGGTAGAAGATCATTCATTGAAGTTGCCAGAAATTTTCCAAAGTAACCAAGTCACCTTTTTTTTTTTGTTTTTTTTTTTTTTGCCCTGATGACAGAGAAATGTATGGGTTAGATGTTCCTGCCAATAGGAATTTAATCAGCCGTCTTAAAAATGCCCTACCTGGGAGTACGACACTACAAGCGAAATTCAAACTTTTGACTTTGATAGATTTCCTACTTAGGGTCTTGTTTGAAGGTGGTGACATTCTGAAGCTTTTCCTGAGTATGCGGGGCTTCCATTGTACGTGGTGGGGTCGAGTTCGATTCCCTAAAAATGTGAGTTTGCGAGAGTCCCCTCCGTCTTTCTCTGGTGCTAGCGCACTCAACTGGCTTTCGCAATTACTTGAAATTGTTCTATAGCATGTTGAAAGAATATCATTAGGGCCTAATAAATAGGAAGTGATCGATTACGTGGTGAGTGTAACATTTTTAACCTCACTGTTGTATTTACCCATTCCAAAGCTGTGCTAAAACATTCAAGATGGCTTCAAAAACATGGAGCACCCAATAGGTAGACAGCGATCATAATAAACATACCTTGGCCGCTGAAGCCCAATAACCGTATCTACTCTTGGTTGAAGTGGGTAATCATGCGGAACGCTGACTTTATGTCAATTATTGGCTAAGAAGCACCCTTTTCCTAAGGTCTGGATGGACCTGATGCCATCTGAAATAGTGTGTCTTTTACACGGTAGCTCACTCGGTAGGGAAATAAAATGATTAACCGATTCCCGATGGGGTGTGACGTGATGGTCAGTCGTATTCCCCAGGTATTTTTTTTGGCAACCCAATAGGTGGCACATTAAAATAGTCAGTAAAGGGGTGGTCCTTAACAGGGCCTTGCGATACGTCCTAGGAGAGTTCCTTATTAACTTCTTGATCAACGATTGTATCGCAGTTGCTTGCAGTCGGTACAGTTACGCATCGGTTTGCTTAAAGCTGCCCTTGAAATCACATGAACCAAATAAACCTGAAGTAGATAACGCGCTTAAGGGTCGTAAAATTCTAACTTCTTAACCAGTCGATCCACTCTAGTTGGGTTTGGTGCTGTTGCTGGGACTTTTTGCGTTAGTGGCAGGGTGGGTTTTGTTTTGCACCGGTAGCCTTGTGGAGAAAGGGGCAATTTTGTTTACCGCACTCACTGCCTTCTGACTATGGGTAACAGTACCCCTTTGGAATCTGATGTAAAATTCTGGAGGATAAGTATGCCCCTAAGTAGCTAGTCGGGCGATAGTGTTCCCATAAGCACCCATTGATAGATTTTTCTAAACCTACAATTTTTGTATCCTCAAGGTGTCTAGTGATCGAATTTCGATGTTCCCAATATTAAATATTGTCCCATGAGGTTCCTGTGGCGGCCATATTGGCCGGCCATCTGGATCTGTATGAAATCGATTATCACAAACTTTTGAACTAGACACCATAGAAAACAATGACCCCGTTTTGGTATATTGGAGTATGAGAAATCCTGGGAGGGTTTTTTTCATGATTCAAACAGATCGATACAAACTCGCAAATTAAAATAATCTACATTTTTTTAAAGGAGTTTTTTTTTTTGGTACTGAGATGGATATTGTTATGTTATTGAGCTGATTTCTTTTCGAGGTGCAAACTTATTGTAGTATCCATTAGAACCTGTGTGGAGTGAACTAGCATCGTAGCATAGTAGCCCGGGGGGCCCTTGCTATCCAAGGGGGAATATCATGCTCGTGTAAAAAACGCGTACTTAGGGTCGTTTTTTGAGATGAGGCGATGTACGCGCTTACATTGTTTAGGGTATCAAAATCGTCCAAAATTCAAAATAAGGGTATCTTTTCACTTCGAAAAATACGTTTTTAGGGTGTGCTATTTTTGAGTACTTGTAAATATACATTGAAATGCTGAAATGGGGGGTTTTGTTTCCCGATTTTCTCCTGTCACATGGAATTCCCCTAGTGAGTTTAAAGTTTTCATGCTTTTTCAGCTTATTTTCTCTGTCGTTGCCGTCTCCTACTATATAGCCCTTTATAGTTGGAGTTTCATTCTTCTCGCGTATTGGATTAATAAGAACGCCTATATCCTTTAAAGTTGTTAAAGATACCTTTTATAAACGTTCTCGTTAGGTACCAAAATTATGTCCATACTTGTTAGGGTGTATTTTTAACTGTCATGCAAATTACTCGTTTAGGATTTAAATTTAAACCAAAACACTTGTTAAGGGTCGCACAACCAACCCAAATCTTGTTTAGGGTAGCAAATCAACCAAAATACGTACTTAGGGTGTTTTTCCTTTCCAGTGCAATACGTGCTTAGGGCACGTTTTGGGAGGCCATACACCAGCATGATCGCCACCTTGGAATACAGTGCCCCCTGGCATAGAAAAAAAAATAGTAGTGGCGCGGTGGCATAAACATGCCAAAACGGAAAGGTAATAACGGTGGGGGCGAATTAGAAGTACTGCCGAAACGCCGTCTTGTAAATGGTATTTTCCTACTATATTGAACCGGTCCGTAAATTGTAACTGTAAATTTACTGAAATTTCTGGCAAGTATTTCAGTCATTTTTAGGGTAAATTTACAGATTTGTTTCCGCGTCAATTTAACGACTTTTGACGTAATTTACAAAATTTGTCATCATATTATGGAAAAAATATGTATTTTAACAGAATTTGTTCCGTAATTTAAATTACGGAACCAAAAAAAAAAGTCCGTCAATATTGCCTTAGCCAGAAATGTTTGAAAGATTTCGTAATTAAACATTTTAGCTAATTGTATGTTTTTTGTTTTTTATTATTTTTATTGTTTTCTAAACAGATTTTTCCGTAAATTTACGAAAATCTGTTTTCTTAATTTAGGAACTTTTAAACAGTGTAGGTTGTCACGTTTAATGTATGCATTGACTAAGAATCCTCAACTCAATAATCTTTCTCGTACACGTAACCACAATCTCACCACCATGCGCTGTTTCCCTCCAAATGTATCTTTTATGTAAAATTGGAAAACGAAAGTACATGGAAAGACTGAGAGACGCATAAACTTCCCATATTCAAGAACAAAGACGGAGCATTGGAAGCTCTTAGTTAGAACACATATTGAGCCTTGAGCACTAAACTAGAGCTGTAATTATTCTACCGATCATGGAACAAGTGCGGACATGTTTGACAATAGGCGAATTACCACCAGTCCTCTCGACATCTTTAACCTAACGTACAGCACTGATA
Source organism: Ophioderma brevispina (assembly GCA_023653785.1). Taxonomy (NCBI): domain Eukaryota; kingdom Metazoa; phylum Echinodermata; class Ophiuroidea; order Amphilepidida; family Ophiodermatidae; genus Ophioderma; species Ophioderma brevispina. The sequence goes on along the minus strand of JAMKCH010084585.1, from coordinate 6,747 downwards.
TGTTATAACACCGACGCTACGACGCATGCCCATGCGACAGAGCGATCGTAAGAGCTGCTGTGGCACTGAGGCTTCACTGCCGTTCTACAATTTCATCAAGACAGAGTGAGGTATTGTGCTACTGACATCGCTTGCATCTTTGTAACTCCAAGAGTTGGAGAGAATGGCTTTTTCCCAATCCGAGCACCGAAGTGAGAGCTAATGCCTGACTTAGAGCCACATATTCATGGTTTTGCCAAGATTATCCTTCTACAGGGCCAGCATCTCTACCCGCGAAGTCAAAGCCCTTAAGACATGCTCGTCCGCCCTCTCAGCACGATCCCATACACTACGTTTTTCGCCCTTCGCCAACCATCCACCATTTCTTCAACCCAACATCGCATCAGTCCTCAGTCTCTTCTTCTCCAACCTTCCATCACACATCGCTCTCATGCACTGCGCATCCTCTTCCTCAAATCCCATCTCATTTTCGTCCCCATCTCACTCCCATAGAGCATCACCGATCCTCAACAACTCCTTATACACCAACCCCTTTCACAAAGTAAATCTTTTCCCGTGTACCTTACTCACTAACACTCTCCCCTCCACACCGCCCCGCTTCACATCACTTTTGTCTTCCCAAGATTTACCTTCAGACCCAGAGACCCTTACTCTCAAATGCCTTCTTCCAATTCCAAAACTTCTCCCTCAATCCCGCCACATGAAAACTATGTCATCAGGCATCAAATCCTCGCTCATCAAACATTGCTTTTGCACTCTCCATAACCATGTCCATCACAATCATCGGCGACAGTATCATCTCGTTAATGCCTACCCAAAGACTCTTGTCTTTGCTCCTTCAATGCAAACTCATCACCGCTCTAAACATTGCTTCTGGTATACCTCTCTCCCTCATTGCCCACTCAATCTCTTTCGTCGGTGCTCTATCAAATGCCTTCTCTAAGTCCACAACACATGCAGTTTCTTCCCTTCGCTCAATAAATTCCTCTGCAACCTCCTCAAACGAACAATGCCTCTACCATTCCCTTCCCTGGCATCAAACACTAAATTGCTCTCACCCACGTCACTATCCTGCAATTCTATTCTCTAGCACCACTCTCCACAATTTGTCCTTGCAGCTCCACAACTTCCCACCCCATACTCGCCACTACCATTGCACACCCCTTCCCTTTAAAATTGGAAATACCACACTCCCGCCCACTCCTTCGGCATCCCTCCTCCAGCTAACACTATCCTGACACCACACCACATCACACACCACATCCCTATCTCTCCCCCCTTGAATAATCATCTCAACACTCACCTCCTCCGAGGGTCCTGTTTCATTTTCTCTCTGATTCCCTTCCTGACTGGACACCTCTCAACTGGAACTTCCACCAACATCATCTACCTTCTGATCCCCTCATGTTCCTCATTCGTTATTCTCTCATATGTTCTTTCCAGACTCTAATATAACTTATATATTTCCACTGATTTCAACTTCCATCATGTCTTCGGAGATCGAGAACTTTCTGGATTTCGTCCTCTCTGGTGAGGAAGCACTCAGGCTGCTTTATGTCTGCATCACCACGATAGCGAAATACCAGCAAAGGTTAACGACTCACGTGGAGGGAGCTCACCTGGTGCTTGATCGAGTTGTTGCCAGGGAAGTATTTTTGTACTTATTGGATGCCTCCTTATACTAACAAACAAATCCAACAAGCAACCGGCCATGTCCTCACTACTACTTTGTATGCACTTATCACCGCATCTGCGACATAAGATGCGGAACACTGCAGGCTATCTGGTCACCTGGATATCTTGGCAAAAGCATCAAGTCATGAATATGGGGTTCTCAATGCGAGCCCTTAGCTTCCCCCTTCTGTCCTCTGGATTGGGAGAACCATGCTTCTTGAACTCACAGAAAACCCAGCGATGTCAGTAGCAATAACTCTGTCTTGAATGAAATTTTCAACAGCGTGGAATTTTCAGATGCACCCAGCTTTACGATTCTGCTCTGTCTCAAGCATGGGTTATAGCCTTTGGCGTTACCGCATGTACTTCAGGTATAAAGGGGTGGTGACAGGACTGGTGGTTAATAGTATATATATAGCTCTATTTCTCTATCGAAACTCTTCATGTTTCCACCTAGATCTTTTAATGTTCTGTCTTTGCCCTTGAATACCGAGATAGTTTGATGCATCTCGCTTCTTTCCATGTACGTTCCTACAATTTTCCTACAAAATACCAATTATTGACGGCACGCGTGCATGCAGTTGATAATTGTGGTTTGTTTACGAGGTAGTGTGATTTGAGGCTTCAGTAAGTTTTCTGAACTAAGGCAATAGATCATTGGTTTTTATTAAGTGTTGGTACAGCGTTGGTGATAGCCAATTGTTTCTAAATCTGCACCAGCAGCTTCCGGAATGTGCTTACAGCATCGCCCACGGACTTCTAATCGCATGGATAGCGGACTGGCCGCACCATTAAATAGCCACAGATTGCAACCACAGGAAGTTCCCTGTGGCCTGCACAATGTGGCCCTTCACCTTATTGTCCAGTTACCGGAATTTGTTATAACATAGAATACTCTGTGTGGATATGTGCCCCATTCGGTGTCATTGTGTCCCGAAAAGGCGAAAAGCAACTTCTGATTGTTTCGCACATCCATGTGTGATGTAAGGTTGAATAATGAGGTTCAATGATAGTCTATCACTCACGCTATGTAGCTGAAGCCAGCGTGGCAGTGGCGGACTCCTGACTTTACCGAGCGGCATGAAATTGAGATGCTCAATAAAATCTCCGTAAATACAATTTACAGGAGAGTATTTCTCTGATTCGATCGCCACCAACTTTTAATACTCTTGCATTTTGCACGGTTTATCGACTGCTACACTACACTATGCATGATGTCAGTTCGCACACCAGTCCCTAAACTACACTACGTTCTGCACCCAGGAGTGCAATTGTTTTTGGGGTATAAATTAAAAAAATATAATAGGCGTTTTTGATATTAGAGTGTATCGTGCGCCATGGCTACAGACGCATAGCTCTGTATCCATGGCGCGTATGTTCAGGGTATTATGTTTGATATAATATTACTTTTGCAGGGACGTTTCTGGAGTTTTGAGTTAGGCACAGGTAATTTAACGAAGCATGATGATGTGATCTTCCATATTTTTTTTCTTAATTTATCAATGATATTACTAAGATTTTTGAACAAGGTTTAAGAGATGAGTTTTAATGTCACTGGGACAGAGACGCCATAGTAAATGCATGTAGGCATTTCACAAATTACCGTTTGGAAATCCCCAAACCAAGCAGATCGTGTCCTACCCGCCCTGTCAGACACCACGTGTTAGTCTCACATCTTGATCGCTACTCTTTGACAACAGAGATAAGAATGCTTGCTGCTTTGCCGTATGTAGTTATAAACGGTAACAGATGAATAGTTTGGTGTCCACGTGTCATGTACCATGTCACGTGTCAGGTATCAGATATCAGTTTCGCTCTTCGGGGGCGACCGATATTATATAAATCACGGTCTGTACATGACCCTCTCGGCCCAAGTGCTATTATTTTTTTCCAAGACACCGTGTATTATGTCGAAACGTACAAAATTTACCTTTTCCTCCTGATTCAAAAACCACGTACGATGACGATAATCGAGTGGCTTTTTCCACTGTAGGGATACGTACGTCATTTTTCCTGAATGGATCCCCGAAGCAAATAATACCATCAATGCCGTGACGTCAACAAATCTTATTTTTTCCAAATTGGGCTGTTTATTCCCATAATAAAATTCCTTCTTAAGATTCAACATCTGTATATTGTTCGTTAATATTAATATCATTGCCTCGCATGATGTTAAAAAGATGGGTCCATAAGTCTACCAACTGAAAACATAGTCAGCCGGCTAAATACTACCGGGACTGAATAGACAGACGTATCCCCGTGTTATTAGCAGGCTACACCCTTGCGCGCGGCTGCGGGGTTATGCGTCAAGAAAATAAATAGTAAATAATCATAACAGGCCATAACATATATATACACCAATGTATCAAAAAGAGCTCCTTTTACATTCGCCAAACATAAAAAAAAAAAGAAAAAAAAAAAAAAAAATATGAAGATAGTGATTTTTTTTCAATTTTTTTCGGCTTTTTATGTATCCGATTTGTTGCATCATGAACTCACCTTCTCAATGATTTCTCATTCTCAAATTATCCCCAAAATGGGTCCAGTTTTTTTCCTATGTTCCAGTTAAAAAGTTATGTTGATAACCGATTTTTGTCAGAATCCAAGATGGCCGCCGAGATGGCTGCCATGGGAACCCCAAGGGACCAGATTGAATTTGCGAACATCACAATTCATTCACAAGACACTTGAGGATTACACAAATGTAGGTTAGAAAATATATCAATGGGGTTCATGGGACCCTAGCTCTTCCCGACTACTGTACTTGGGGAAGTGGCTCTGAGTTCTCTCGCCATTGTCGACGTGCCAGAGCCTCGCTCTAAAGAGTTGTACATCCTGTTCCCATTGAACTGGTGGGTTGCCCCCGGGTCTCCATCAACAAATTGGCTGGTCATAAAAAAGCCAATCTCCTCCTAGCCTATGTAGCTCTCTTACGTTCTGAGAATGTTTCAGCAAACCTCCCCCCTGGCAATCCTAAGTGGCTGGCGACGTTGTATATAGGCAATGGAACATCTCAAAGCCCTCCACAATTGCAGAATGTCTGCTTTTTTTGGAACCCCTTTGGTCTAGGGTGTTTGATGAGGTCCTTATAGGTCGACTGAGAAAGGAGGTGACTGGAGGCGGCGCATTAGGATCCAGTAGTAAGTAAAACTAAATCGATATAGTCGTCAGACCAAATCTGATGTTTAATTTTAATTCGGAAATGAAATCTCTATCCAGGAGTGTGAGATTGAGTAGCCCGTAGTATACTAAACAGTGGACTAGTCAGTGGAAAAGGCATTAGTATGAGTTTTAGGTGCTGTTTTTGACCTGTTTTGTGTTTGTTTGCGGCCTGATGCCCTCAAAAGCTCTGAGTTGCTAAGGGTACATAGTGAAGTTAGTGTCCACTGTAAACGGGCCTCGACTTTTTGCCCACCCAACCAAATCCCTTTGTGTGAAAGGTATGAATCGATTCATAAGTTTGATCGTGAGTAAATGATTCCCACTTCACAGGGCACCATCAAATCACGATCACGAAAGCTATGGATGGCGATTACCCACACACTGTTTGCATGAACATTGGCGAGTCGGCCTGTTTTTACACATGTTGAAAACCTTGTTTTTTAGAAATGGTCGTTTTCGGATATTTTTAAGCACTATTGTCAACCAATTACACCACCTTCTAGAAAATAAGATTATCTTGGTTGTCAGCTTCTCGAGAGTAAGTCTAACCGTTTGTCCACGGCGCTCTCTTGAATCTGCCCAGCAATCACTGGTGATTTGTGCCATAGAGTTACCCTTAACCATACAAAATACAACTCTCATAAATTAACTATTTTCGGATTTTTCTGATGTTCTATCATAAGAAAATTCACATATGTTATTGATGATATATATGCTAAATTAGAGCTGTATAACAAGAACATCCCTTGAGACTTTCTCGCAAACGAGTGGAGTTTTTCATGGTCCTAGCGTTGTACGCACAGAGTACGCATGACGTGTCATGGGCCTATTGAATGCGCTGTGTGCACAGTGAATAGGGAAAAATGGACAGTAACTGCAAGATGAGCTCGCACCCTTGGATTGATCGTTAGGCTTGTAGCTGTGGGTCAAATGATAGATGTTAAGGCCTGAGGGAGGGCTGGGTGATGACTGTAAGAAGTTAGTAATGGGCACCTGACCTGACAGCCACTGCGAAATGGACAGAGATGGGAAGGTGGGGGGAGGAACCCGCATTTGCAATCCAGCGTACTGCTGGGTAGAGGTGCTAACTGGAAGAGTGCGTGAGACATGGGAGTAGTACAAGAGTGGAAACTGGCCCTGTGACATTATTTGTGCTAACTTGGTATCCCAAACCTAATTGGGGTGAAACCGGGAATAGAAAGGGGGTTACCTGAAGAGGTAAGGGAAGGCTGGGTATTGGCCGGTGCAGAGGGAAGACTGGGGCAAGACGTGTTTAGATGAAGGCGGGGCCTCTGGCGCTCCCATACCTGAAGTTGTACTTTTTGTCTTCATTGCTCTTGCTGGTTGGCTTGTTCTTTTCCTCTTTGGTGCCATGTCTGTGTGTAAGGATGAAGAAAATGGAAAGATTGGGTGCAGTACACAACATCTTATGGGCTAACGCAAGGATTTCCTGAGGATAGCTCACAGAAATATCTTACAAAACTTGCAATACATAGCATTAATGCATTGGAGCATTATTTTGGTTTAGTTATACTTTAATGATTTTTAATTTATTGATTTGTTTTTAATTATTCCTAGAAACTGATGACTGAGAAACTGAAGCCCACTGATAAATGCTAAACCAGCGCCAAATAATTGTATTGCAATTTATTTATTTTCCCATATGCATAGGACTTTAGCATTAAAGGTGAGGATCATTAGTTCAAAGTGACGGAGAAATTAAATCACCCGCACACGCACACTCGCCACCGATAATGTGAAATCGCAGGGCAGGCAGTAAACGCAAACTAATAACGAGACCCATTGAATCTATTAGGGCATGCTACATGTAGCACAAAATAAAGTTACCAAAAGGGGGGGTACCCAAAAATTGTACCTGCTGCCAAAATTAATAGACGGACTTTAAAAGGA
>JAMKCH010084579.1:0-10429 GCA_023653785.1 Ophioderma brevispina | reverse complement strand
GCGTGGGCGGAGTAGAGGTGGCCTAGTAGATGTGTGGGACGTTTTTTGTTGCCTTCTCAATAGGTCGGGGCCGCGTTAGGTTATGATTATCAATTGTGACGTTTGCTTCAGATCGATTGATGTGCCATAATGTGCCAAATTTGACTGTAGTATGGGAGAAATCAGGCGGCATATAAGCGTAGTCTAATTTCGATGCGATTTAAAGCAACGGAAAGCATCGCCTGAAATGTGGCCCAAATACACACGCCGTAGTGCACCGCTCACCCTCCCCATTCTACTCCAGTAGACCTCTACGCGGTGTGGAAAGTATGAACGGTGAAACGCTAGCCTAGTGACGTAGCATCGAGGTAGTGCCCCTCAGATGCCCGTATTTGTGTGTAATAACTACTGATAGAATGTTCAATTTTCTCTGAAATTTACAATAGGTTCAGAGTCAGTTGAAGGATGGTTCTCTTAAGAGAAACAACATTTCTGACACGCTGATGCAAAAATATCAACAACCCTTTGGTTTTTCCGATATATTTGAGATTAATTTTTATTTACACGACAATCTCTGGTGGGACCGACTGCATAAACGTTTAAGTCCCTCACCAATACCCAATTTAGATAATATCTTTCACAGTCTGTGAAACAGACTACATATAAACCGGGGTAAATCGCCCACGGGGTAAATACTTACTTTCCCCCGCAATCCCGAACGTGGCCGAACCGAACGTTTGAAAAAAAGTTTATCTGCTATTGAGAGCGATTTGTTGTATGTATCGATACAACGGAGGACAAGACGAAGTATAAGATTGGAGCTCCGCAAATTTTGATAAAATTTTACCTACCTGAAGAATTAATACATCAACTTGTAAAACAATGCGATTTCTAAGGTAAGGCCTAGTGACTAAATATATTATGTGGGTTTGGGTGTTATCTATTGCAGCATTATATGTTTAGCCCGAGGTTGCTCTGGCGTTTTCCGCTACCATAGCCCCTACTATCTTCTCTTCTCCCTAGCCAGAGCGGTAGTTCATTCAAACACCGGGGCCACTGTGCCACAAAAGTGCAGAAATTTGGGAGTACATTACAGTCCTTATGACACGAAAATCCGTCATATATGGAAACTTTGATCTCGTAGCACACCTACTAGCCAATTTTAAAGAAAACAAACGGTGCAAATGGACCCTAAAAAAGCACCGAAACTTGAACAAATAATAGTTAAACAGTCGCTCCCACGTCCGTGTATATGGTCGTAATTATTGGTAATCAGCGAAAATAAGAGTGCTCGTGCCTTATTCTAATTCAGAAAAAAAAACGGAACAATCCCAGGGCGACGCACTGACTAGGGGCGACATGCATGTTTAAATTGGGATTTTAACGGTTAAGAAACACCGGATTCAAGGAAAACAACGTGCGTATAATATAAAATATAAGTTAGGACTACATAAAAGGTAAAGATTTTTCAATAAGTGCTGTTTGTAATGATTTCTGAATTTGCTTATTCGCATCGGATCCCGCATGCGCACCCACCCCGGCTTTTTCATTACACTCCCGTACGTAGCGGTGTAGGAGGTAGGTACGGGACGATGCAATGCAGGAAACGGAACTATATATTTTGGGCACGAATAGTACCACACACTGAAATTTTGATGTTTCATAAAAATTCTTTCTTCTGCACAAACCCGTCTTGACTAGATAGTCAACGAGGATCACCAACAACATACAAAAGTTAAAGACATCTAGTCATGATCATCAGGACTTTTAGTTAAAGTACATTTGTCGGTAGGAAAAAGGTCGGTGAAAGTAACAATCACTGTGAGATTTGAGGCATCGTACCATGAGTACATAGGTATTTGTTACTTTCACGCTGGCCCGAATACCCTTTTGCTCATAACTCGAGGTTCAGGTCCAAATGTTAGCCTGAACTAGCCATAAGTCAGCCACTAAAAAAGTGTGTACTATCAGTTAGTGTAAAACCGATCACATCGGAAAATGATCTGAAACCGGGACGATTTTAAGCTTATCGGAGCTGGATCGGTGATATCGGCAAAAACTTCTCTCTCCCCTACGATCTAATATGAACCGGATTTTACGAGTACTACATAAGGCCTAGACAAAAAAAAACGGCAAAAGGTCGTCACAGCAGCTCATTACAAACTCACCATAAAAAGACCCTTGCCGAGATGTTTTCAATTGAATCTTGCATTAGAACCATTCCAGTCGTCCAGACAAACCATTCACAATGACTAGTATAGTAACTATAAACTGCAACATGCATCAAGCGTTGAAGTGTCGCGTGCGCAATGTAAGTTTACATTGCATTTACTGTCAGCCCTCCACAGTATCACTGGAGGCATTTCACCCATAAACGTAATGAGATGAAAACAGTGTTCCTGATTTGCCGAAGGTATTGATTAATTTATTGTCTATTTTATAAAAAAACGAAGTGTATTTAGTTTGTTTGAATGCATTTGTGACAAAAACCTTGTCCCCACACGCCATAATAACCATTTGTACTTGTTATCGTAAAGTTTACTGGATTAATGTGATATTTCAGTTTTAGTTGATCCATTTTATTACACAACTGATTGATAATACGAAATTGATAAAGGGGGATTTTTTCTGAATTTAGAGAAAATATACTAGATACATTCTAGGAAATTCACGACTTTCCCATCCACACCATGACAACTGACCAATCCCCTTCATTCCCTAACCCTATTTTAACCTGATGTCCCGCACTCTCGCCATGCCTCCCAACCTTTTTATCCATGGTTCGATCTCATTTTCATCCGCAGAACCCGGAAATCAAACTAGTAATCAAATAGGGTACCCGGCTGAGACTGTATTTATCGCCGCTTGTCAACCGATGCGATGGTGCTCAGAAAACCCTGGAAAAGATTTTTTTCTCAACGTTTCTGTGTTAAAACGGATTATGTTCACGTACGATTGTAACTTTTCGTACGCCCATATGACTTGTATATCGCATAGCGTAAAACGTAATTTCAGGCAATTTCCGAGAGCACATTCTATGTGTACAAAATATCGATGTGAAATTCACGACGGTTATGTTCACTAACCAGAGAAGCGGGATCTAATCGAATCGGCCGATCAAACCTCGCACGACTCGGAATGCACGGCCGATCAGATACAGGTGGATCGGTTCTACGAGCAATATCAGTGGCATGAATGGTATTTGTTTAAAAGACTCAGTTTTCATTTATGAGTTTGAGGTTATAACTCCCACTCTTCCCTGCGCCCCCCCCGCACTTCCCTTTAGTCTAGACCTCCCCTAACTTAACCTAAGCTACCAGGCCTTGGAATCTGACATCTCCTCTCGTACTTTCTACCTCACTTTTACTTTCTATACTCTAATTGCACTTTAGGGACCTATCGGACACTGACCTAGGTCCTAGGAGAGGGCTACATGTTAGTCCCCATAATGGTGATTACACCATTTGAATTTATTTTTGGACATTGGTATATATCAACTGAAAAGTGAGTCACAAAGGTTAGTGTTAATGGTGAGACATTTAACAATCTTACTGCACTCCCCTCTCCAATCAGTTTCAAGCTGCATATGCAACCAAAATTATATCATCAATCCATCACATAGTATTATTCCTTATATCTCTTCTATCCAGTTTGAAGACTGGGAAACATGCAGAGGTTAATTGTTGTTCAGAAACAATCATGATTTTATTATGCTTTTCTTTACACTTTACTTTTTAAGGAGTTTGGTGCTGGTCAGATTTGGACAATCAAATTTTTATGAGTCCAGGAAGTATACTTATGTTGACAGCATTGTGAAGAAATCTTTATTATGATATTCTAGGACATAGTAGAAGGGGTCCTCAAGATAAAATCAGGTAAATTTAATGGATTGGAGGCTTTTATTGTTATCTAAAATTGGTGGTGGTTTAATGGCTAACCAATTACACATTAAACGTTTTGGGACTACAACATTCAGTGATATGATAATGAACTGCAATGTACATAAAAATAAATGTATAATGTGTAGTCACAATTATTGGGACTAGTTAACCATATCTACCTAGGCTAGCCTAGTGCCTTCTTCTGCCAGGGCATAAATCGCCACCTTTTTTATCATATTATAATAGAGACTGAGAATGAGAGCCGACTCTATAGTCGCCGTCACATTCCGTTTCTGAAATAGGCGTCTACATCCGCGCACGAAGTTGTTGCATGTAACGCGCAGGACTATGACGTGTTTCCTTTACGCGTTGTCATGGTTCTCTCTGGCGGGATGCTGGCGTGTAATTTTATTTTGCTAGCTACCAATAATACCAAACTTTCTTATATTTTATGAAAAAATAGAAAAGTCCCGGCTCCCTACTTGATTGCAGAGAAAAGGATTATGCGGAGAGAGCGAGATTGTAAGGGATGTCCACCTGCACATTTGCCCTGATTTGTATAGAGAGCCCTTTAATTTTAAAATGTAACTGTACACAACAGCTGAGGAATGTAGGGGGTTTGCACATGTTCGGTAAGAGATGTATGGGGCGGTCGGAGGAGGGGACAATAAACAGCGGAAGCGGGCAAACGCTTTCATCTTTTGGGTGATTCCCCGACCATGGCTAACACTGATTGGTCAGTCGTGGTCTGCCGATACTAATTTCGGGTGTGGTGTGTGAAAGTTCAGATGCGCTCCTATCCGACAGGACGAGGGACGTGGTAAACGACACATCGGGAGAGGAGATCGCCGGAACTTAATTAATTTAAGGCGATACAAACTTCAGTAGTGAGAGCAGACTGGAATGGACATGCGGGTGTAACATAGCTCCTAAGTTTATACTGGAGTGGTGGACGAGAATCAGGAGGACATTAAGACAATAACGAGATGGAAAAGCGACGAGACATTGAAAAACTATGACACCAAAACAGGTGGTTATGTAAGCTGAGGGAGTTGGCGTTTGGGAGTTGGACCCATGTTTCTAATTATGATTTTTGTTATCCGGGTTCTAAAAGCCAAACATGTGACGGAGAAGAGACGAGAAAGACGGAGATTGGAGATGTACGAGACAGAGACACTAAACGCCTACAATCTATTCTGTGACGACGTAGGGATTGTATGAAGAACATTGCTGGGGGACTTACGAATTCAACATGTGGGCACTGATTTCGCCGATAAAATACTTGCAAGAAATTTCGCATTGGTGAGTAATGTGCCCCTACACTCGCGACGGATTTTGGGATAATATTTTGGGATGGTAGCTGGCCAGCTTGGGATTATGATTTGTTATTAAAAATTGTGGTTTTGTATGATTGATCGATGGTTTACTCCGATGCGACGATACAGCGAGTTTAGACGAGCGTGGACAAGACAGAAGAACCACAGGGGACAGAAATAGTCCATGAAACTGAAATTTGATAAATTGTTGATTTTGTGATGTAACTTGTAAGTATAGTGTTGTTTTGGATCAAGTGTTGCTTGTTAGTGGGAGGGGTGGATTTGAAAATGAGGATTTCTCCAACCAAAAATTAAACTGGGACAAAAGTTGGTGGAATATATTTTGAATGTGCTTAAGCCTGTTGTGAGGTTAGGAATTTGTCAGGGGAAACTTCTAAATTGAAGGAGTTTGAACATGTGATAAATTTGCAGCCAAATTAATGGCAGAGGTCAGCATCTATTGCACATGTGTCATCTTTCTCTCGTAAAAATTTGCGGGAGTTGTAATTTGGTGAGTTGTGATGAGGGGCAGGTTCGAGGAGTGAGTTATTGTTTTGGTAAGAATTCCAAATTGGCGGAGGGGTGAAAATTTGGTCAAATAAAGTGCATGGAAGGGAGGACAAGAATATTGGGAGATAGGAGTAACAGTGTGTTTAACTTGTGTCAAACAATGTGAAAATCATGGATTATTTGTGAGTAGATTGGTGCAAATTGATTTACACTGTGTATGTAACCGTGCAGTAGGTAATTCCTGTACAGCCCTCCTGTCAAAATCTATGGGAGAGATAAGATTTAGGTGTTTCTAATTGTGTGCAGTACAGAGATGGATACAGAGTCCGATTATATGATTGAAGTCTCTTGGTAATAAACATGTGTTGTGCAGCAGTTGTAGTGTACACCAACTGTATTTTTGCGAGCAATTTAGGTCGTCAAAATAGCCCGCTTTAATTGCAGGCTCAAAAAGATGGTTGTTTTTGATAATAGTATGCTTCATGTGTGGGGTACTTTCAATAAAATTGTCCTCGTTTGGAAGTGGTAAGCAAGTTTGAGTCATTTTGATTTATTAATAACCGGTATAGTAAGCCCAGCTAGGGTATAAAATTTGGGGAGTGTGTAGTTTATTGTCAAAGGAGATCTCCCTGTATTATTTTATGGTACGGTCATGACGGTGTAAAATGGGTACTGAATCATTGTTGTGAATAATGGACCGAGACATCATGTAGGTTTATGAAAATGTGTGTACATGTACATTGAACATGTTTGTAATTTGCAAGTGTTTGTGCTGTTGTGATATGTGGGGTTGAGCTTATTAAATTTTATAGGTGTATTAAAAGATTCCAAAACAAGAATGTTTTCATGTATTTTGAGTGCATCAAATTTTAGGTGGGCTTGGTGGCAAAATTTAGTCGAGCATTGTCAGGTGATGGTCAAATTTGAGTATGGATTCAGAGTTGAGAGATATTTTGTGGAGTGGTGGTGGCAGCTTTTGAGATTGAGATGGGTTAAATTTGATGTAATTTGTGTTTGGGGGGGAGAGAACAAAGGGAGATGGTGTAAAAGTGAATGTGACCACTCCTGTAGCAGGCAGCACTACATTCACTGATTATTTATAAAAAGTAGGTGTTTTGCATCACAATAGTTGCGTAGTGTCAAAGAGTTGAATATGGTGTGATGTAAACATTGACTTTTGAGTTAGGGTACATACTAAATTTTGTATGTGAAAGTGCTTTTGAGGTAATATAATGTGGATTTTAGCTTTTAAACATGATATACTCATTTTGTAGGAGCTTGGTAAATTTTTACTACAAATAAAATATGTGTTAAAAAAATGTTAAGACAATTGGAGTAGGGCAATGCAAGTACTGTAGATTCATAACTCGTATGGTTGGCCTAGTTGTGTTAAAATGCTTTCCAAGTACTGTACTGTATGGATGGTGTATGTGTTGAGAGATCGTGAGATAGTAATTGTAGTTGTGTTGTGTGCAGAAGATAGTGTGGATGTGAAAGTTTGGGGGGATAGGAAGAGTAGGTTGTGAGCGAGTTAGATGAGTAAATCCAGTAGGCAAGATGTGAGTTTAGACTTTGTGATAGCTGGGATTCAAGTACAGGGTGGAGCAGATAAATTGAGGAGGTTGGTTACGCGAGTTATGAAGTGAGGTTGAGTTGCAATATGTAAAACAAGGAGGGGGTAGAGGACGCGTTGTGTTTGTGGTTTGACAAGGTGTTACAGGAGCGGGTAGAAAAAAAAATGGTGGGGACTATAGATAATTATGAGGTTATACAACAAGGTTTGGGGTGAGGTTGGGTTGAGGTGACTTCGGTGTGTGACGTGTGTAGTTGTTGTTTGATGTGAGGGAGGTGCAGTTACTGTGAGTGAGCATAAATGTGGCATCATGCCAGTTTCGTGTCATGAGTTGTCAATAGCTGTGAAATAACGAAGGAATAGGGTAAAAGTATATCAGAATGATAATGTAAATTCAGTTTCTTTTAAGCTATTTGCAAGGCATTGGACTTGAGTGTGCATGTGTTGTTAGGTGAGTTGCGCTTAGAATAGGACGTGTATAGTGCTAGCGGTTAGCAGTGATAGGGTTTAGCGGTATTTAGTGGTACAACCGAGGAGGAGAGTCGAGGAGGAGCATAATTTTACAGGTCGAGGAGATGAGAAAGGGAGATGCTAAATTGGTGAAGTTGCACCACCCAGTGTGAGGTGATTTAGAGGTGATTTTGAAGTGTTTGGCCACCAAGAGGTGGGGTGCACAAACATGTTAATATTTTTAACAATTAGGTCGGGTATGGTACGAGGTAGGAAAATGATGTACGTTCGAGCTGTGCAAATTGTTGGGTGAGTTTCTGCGCTTTGGGTTGTAACAAATAGCAGCTATGGTTTGTGCCCCGTGTCAGAGTTTGGTGAGTGTGAGGAAGTGATTATTAAATTATTCATGGTTGCTATGGTCACATTTTGTTTACATTGTAAAATATGGGGTGCCATTTGATGTAATAGTAATAGTAAACTGGTTGAGGGTGACATGTGTAGGCCAAAGTAAAAAAAGAAGACGAGTTTCTCGTCCGGACTTTTTCAAAAAAAGGCGGAGGCAGGGGCATTACTATTTTACTATTTTTCAATTTTTTGCTATTTTTTTCAAGATGGCGCCATGTTAAATATGGGCTGGGAAGGTATATTTAATCACCGATATTGTGTTATGTAGTATACTAGATGCCAATGGTATGACAAAACAACTGATTTGTATCATTTTTAGTCCACTTGCACTGTTTAGTTTCAAAATTAGAAAAACAGTGAAAAGGACATAGTTGTGCTTGAAAATAGCTATGAAGCTTTAAGTTGATCACAGCCTGGGTAACGCGCACCCCATCACCCATGGAGCTCAGGTGTAGACTATAGGAGAATATGCCGCGCTAGCTGCATAAAGTGATTACCACAAGATAGTCACAGAAAACCAGCTGTTCTCATAAGTTGATACGCCCAGGTATCTTATGTTGTGGTGGCTTGAAATCTACTTCAGCTGACTTGCCGGAAAAAGGAAGTGCTGAAGAACCACAATTGCAGAGAAAACAGGAGACGTAGTAGTCCAGTCGGTTTGTATTTTGCGTAACACGCTTCTACCGTGTTTATGAATACTAAGCTGAAGCGAACCAACTACTTTTAGCGACTGGAAAAAAATACTACAAAAAGCCACCTTGGGCTCGGGTTTTTTATTAGACTCGGACACAGTCATGCAATATTCTTCTTACCGCGTACATTTGTATGACGATCGTGATATTAAAAAAGTCTAGCGGACGCGTATATGACTTGTGATAATGTAGAATACGGCGAAAGATGTTGCATTGCAAAGGTAGACAAAAAAAGAGTGTAGACAAATTCTTACGCAACAAAGAAACGTAACATTTTTTCGATTTTTTTTAAATGATTTTTGCTTTTTCACGAATAGTAATAATAAAACATAAAGGATGTTTGCGGCGAGCAAAAAGGAGGGGGCGGGGACGAGAAACTGTAGGTTTTTTTACTTGGCCTTAATGTCATTGATGTAGCATTTGTCATGTATAACCAGACAGAATATGGAGGGCCATTGATATCAATGAATTTGTGATAATGTTGTTATGGAGCTTGTGTTTGGGCTGTGTGATAATGTTGTGGATGCAAGCATTGTGTTAGTACGTTTAAGATGTTGAATGAGTTGAGGTACGAGCAGAGTTGTCATCCGGGAGAGGCTGAAGTTTTCACATGAGGTGTGATTGGTGAGTTTTAACTGCTACCTGTGTGAGTTGTGTCGTGCTGGATATTGTGTTTGGTATGAAGGGTAAGGATAATTAAAACTGGGCATTCTGACAACTGGCGAGTAGACTGTAGCATGACTGGGTTTTACGTAGAAATTGCAAGTGCAGTGCAGGATTTCGGTGATGAAATAGGGACATGTTCCATTTTTTATGAAGTATTGGGGATATGATACAAGTGTACTTCGGTGTTATAAAAAACATGCATAAAGGGAGTATCTCAAGAACGTATATAGTAACAGACGTAGAGTACTGTTTGTGCACATTGAGATTTGTACTGCAAGATTTGGGAGAATGGTGAAAGTTAAGAAAAGAGTGATTTTCATTTCTAGGAATATGATGGCGATTCCCTTCTCTTGGAGGGAGATGAATGCTGTATTGAGTAAAGTAAAGACCATCTTGATTGGATCATTGTTGGATAATTGTAAGAGAAAACATTAGATTTTTGATTATGATAGATTTAAAGTGTGCATATTGTGAAATATAGTCATTGGTGGGTTTTTTTTGCAGTCTGACATTTCGTATCAGAGGTTGCCAAGGTGATTTCTGCATCGCCAACTTACCCATTTGTGGGTCCCTAGAGCCGCGCGTAAGGGTCTTCTGCGGTCCGTCCGCAGGGTCTGGCGTACGCTACTGCCCCTTTACCCCGCGCGCATCTCATACGCGCACAACCCCCTTTTCCCCCGTTACAGTATTAGACTAGTTTCGGTACTGCAACCTAGTGTATTCCATAGGTCTACAACAGGGGTTGTGGGCAATGGGAGCCCGGCAAAAAAACTTAGGTACATTTCCAGAGGGCAACTATGCATGCAGACGTTTGGTCACATATATGGCCCCATTGAGCAATATTATAGGGATTAATGTTAACTAGGCCTAAGGCACTTTGCAGTCGAGAATATCAATGCGATTACTAACGTTTGAAGGAAAAACTCGGCTATTTTCGTCGCTTCAATCCAGGATTAT
>JAMKCH010084577.1:0-79917 GCA_023653785.1 Ophioderma brevispina | reverse complement strand
TATCCAGTAGCAAGCAGTGGATAGAATAAAAAGACTTTCTGACGTGTTGTTCCCAACAAGGGTTCCACTACCCTACTCAGATGGAATAGACCCTACAAGGATAAAGGAAAGGGTTCAGCATTTGGTCCAGTTGCCACCCATACTGTATCATATGGGGGATACACTCGAGCCACCAACCACCAGCCGTTGTATGTCCATGCATCGGGTCGATGTTGATGGTACTCATTGAAGACAATTAAAATTACTAACTGGACTATCATTGTTTGAAAGCATTATGGAGGTCGTTTCTGATATCATATCAAATAAACAAGACTTTGTATTGAAATTGAAATCAAGACTTTGACATGGTATTGCACCATGAGTTAAAAGACATTAGAATGGATCAGAAGATCAGTTCAATCACTTACATGGAAAATCTATGATCACAATAATTCAGGTCAATTGTTTTAAAAGTTCTCATCCACTTTATACATATTCAAAAAATTTAAAGTTCATACAAGTTGAACTTCTTTCTTTATAATAAAACAATACTTTTGCAAGCCCAATCCAGCTACACCTGTCCTCTTCCTTTCTACTTTAAAAACCTATAATGTAACCAATCCAGATGAAGAGGAGGAATAAAGTCCATTCAATTTTAAATAAATCTTCGGATAATATGTTTCTAAATATGTAAACTTTTATATTTCCAAATCCAATATCTCCGGACAAAGATTAATAGTGGTACGGTATGTTAATTTCATTCCAAGGTAATCATATACGCCCCTTTCTCGATCCTCTGCAGAGAACTTGGTTCTTAGTTATACATGGCCAGCGGATATACACACAATAAAACATTAGCAAGGGTAACCAATGTAAGATCAAACTTCTACAGAATCGTCAGCATGTAAAGACGTGCATTTGCTCAAGTATGGAGTTTTGGAACTTGTCCGTCGTACTTGAGGACGGCACTGATATGTTATTATTTTCTTTGAGAGGTTGGTTTAATAATCCCCTTATATCATTAAAGGTGTATAATTCAGCATGGGAAATATCCAAGGAATAAAAATGCACAACCATAGACACACGACCTGATAAAACTATGTTGGTGTAATTTGCGCAATAAAGGATGCCAATATGTATTTTTAACTTGAATTCAGTGACTTCGTGAGAAGGGCGTCCTCATTTTCTGACAAATGCAGATTTGAGCATGTACACATACCCAACGTCCAATACCCCCACGAAAAGGCAACGACCTTGTTGTTATGAAATTTGAGAGATTTTTGTTTTAAACGTCCGGATCCGACCAATAAACACTGCGTCCTATATCTCTAATGTCCGTAGAGGAAAATCTGAAAAGGGAGATAGCGTTATTTTTTTGTTAGATCGGGGCAAATTCCTCCTAAAAACAAGGCAGGAGTCCACTCCGAGATTTTTGAGAAGTGCATTTTAAAATGGAGTTAAGGGACGTTAGGGTAACTAACATACTCACAGTGGGTGATGGACTTCTTATTCCGTAATCAAGCATTCACAAAAAGCACCCTAAACACGTATTTTTGAAGCTGAAATTTGCACCCCTAAACAAGTATCAGTAACGATGTTAACCTAAATAAGTACTTTCTGGAAGGACATCGCCGGATAAAAAAGAATGTTTCCATTATGAACAGTCTCCGCCCAAGAACTAGAGTGCCACTTTGCAATTAAGGATGTGCTTTACATTATTTAGCAACATATTTATGAGTGACATTGTGGTTCTTGGATGAACAATAAATAGAATTGCCAAAAACAACATCTATTATATACATACAATACCGCTTAGAGTTCACCTGCTCATGATACTCTCTAAATTTCTTAGATTAAAAACTAATCATATTGGATTACTATCAGGGACAAATCCAAGTTTAGATTAAAAATTTAAATCAAAATCCATTGAAATATAAATCAAATAGATTAAAAATTTTAATCAAAATTTAGATTTGTCCTCCGTTTTAATCTAAGAAATTTAGAGAGTATAAGTGACTTGCCTGGGTCATGTGAAGCTTTATCATTAAGATGAGGCCATTGTGTGGTCCTCCAGGGTCTGTTTGGTGAGAAGATTGTTATAGAATGTAAGTCTTGCGCCCAATGCACTACATCGACCTAATAACCCGAGCAAGCAAACATTTGTAACACATCTCAAGTACAAAAGGTTTGAGTGATTAAATATGTTGACAGACTGTCAGGGACCCCTGAAACGTGATTTTTAAGTGCAGCAAATGGTGCCTTAAGGAGAAGGGGGACCAAGACAAAGTTTGTACAGGGGTCAAATTTTAAAATTGATCCAATCATGTTGAAAAGTATACCATGTTATTTGTCTAACCACAAGGATTCAGGAAGGTATAGTTTGTACTATCTACAACGTAAAGTTTAAGAGTTATAGGCTAAGAAAAGCAAAAATCAATTAAAAAAAGGTCAATTTCAGTTGTACAGGAGTCAAATTTTAAAGTTGCTCCGATTTAGATAAACAATGGTGCAAATTATTGATGGAGTTCATAGGATTAAAATAAGGAATAGTTTTGACTGTCTAAAATACTTAGTTACCGATGTAGGGGGCACAGAAGGTCAACGTCCATTGCATTCAATGGGGCTTGACCTTATTTCCCCCCTACTTTCTTAAGCAAGCATTTGAGACACTCAAAACTATTCCTTATTTTAATCCTTTCAGTAGCACAATTAGCTACCCTAAACAAGTATGTGTCTTTCCCTGTACCCTAAGCAAGTAATAAATTCAATTATTACCCCTAAATAAGTAAAGATGCAGAACGATATCCTTCAACCTTTACAAAGATTACTACCTTAAGTGTATCTGTCACACTACAGACTATATACAGGCATGTCTGAGCTTGGTGTAAATCAGAAAATATCTATATAGGACAAGTTAGGTTTTTTTTAGTATTCTAAGTGTACAGTACGAGATATTGTTGAGAACACAGTATTAGGCTGAAGAAATAATTTTAAACTGTAACATATCAAACAAGAAAGATGCTGCGACAGACCATCCAAGTCTCCACTTCTTTGGAACAACTCTAGAAGAGGTTGACAGGGTCAATCTACTTGGTATCTCCATCAGTAATGACCTGTCATGGTCTCCTGTGATTACCAAAATGGCTATTAAAACTGCCAGTCAGCGACTAGGATTGCTCCGTCGAGCTGCGCCCTATCTTGAGACAACTGATAGGGCTGTTATATATAAATCCATGGTTCGATCCAACATGGAGCAACACCCACTTCACTATCTAAACTAGATGCAATCCAGAGACGTGCCATTTCCATCATTGATATCCCCAAGAGTGAGCTCACCACTCATCACATCCAACCACTTGGTCATCGCAGGGCAGTTGGAATTGTCACTCTTTTCCACCGCATGTGTTATGGACAAGCACCAGATCTCCTCAGCCAGCTGCTACCTGAGCTGCATTCAGTTGATCCTCGCCTTAGGTGCTCAGTCAGGTCTCATGACCTTGCTGTGAAAGTCCCAAGGTCCAACTTTGCCTCCCACAGAAGATCATTTCTCCCATTCTCTGTAGGATTATGGAATGTCCTTCCTGCTCATGTAGCATAGAACCAGGGCTGGAGGTTAATCGCTATCTTGGCGCCAATCCGTCAGCGTTACTAATTAGATAACAGCTGTTAATGCCTTGATTAGCCTTGACATAAATTAAAAAATTAAAACAAAAGGTGATTTGTATATGCTTATATTTCAATAGAAAACATAGGCTAAATTTCATATTTGCTCTTATACGAAATTAGAATTTCACATTTTTTGTACCAAAGAAACAGTCAAGCTTCAGAATTTTCACATTTTTAGGAACACCTGTTATTTGAAATATCTCGTTGCACCTTTAAAGATACCGACCATGGATTGTAGAGCTCATCCCGTGGGAATACCTAGATCCACATAATGGTATACTTCTAACTGCATCAACAAACACCGTGAATTATTTGACATTATTTTATGCTCAAAAGGGGGAATTCTTTCCCCGTTATGCATGCTTTGCTCCGCATAACTTCTTCCATTAGATGAGTAAAGCTGATTTATCTTTTGAACATTCCTAAACAGCAGAAAACGTTCAGATATAAATAGCAGCATGAATGTCCCGGAGAAATGTTTTATTTGTTTTCTGTAATTGAGTTTATAAACCCCTGTCCTAGTGTAATCATATTATGCTCATACCACATGGTCAGATACTGCTTTACTTCTATCTGAAGTGCTTGATGCTCTTTACGCGTACTTTTGTACAGTGTGAGTAAAAAAACCTACATTCAGAATAAAAAATAATTAAAATAGTTAAGAATTATTTCTGCTCATTTTTTTCTTTTTACCCTCTTTACAACAGGCTTTCAGAAAACGTTTATTTCGTGACATTTGGACTTTGGAGGAAGAAGTTATGCCTAGAGACTTAAAAATCCTGTTTGGCCATTTTGAGTCAATCAAGGATGAATTGTTTATATAGAGTAACATGACCTTCAGCACTTAGCAGTGTTTTGGGTAAAAAAAAAATTAACACCAATTTATTATCAACCATTAGAAGGTGGGGGAGTAATTGCAGGATTATAAAATTAATATCCCCGAGATTACAAAAGAAAATGCTGAGTAAAGAAATGTTCAATGTCCCACAGTTTACTTTAGAACAGCAAGTTTATATAGTTATAACCTACAACGAAACTTGGGAGTCAAAGTGAACGCATAGAATGTTTCGTATTCAGCTTGAAAAACAAGTGCAACTTAATTTTTATTTTTAATTTCAATTTATTTACAGAAAACTTCAGCTTTAGGTCTTCTCGCAATTTATGTAAGTTGAGTATACTGTATTTGTGCAATATAATTACCTTAGAGATGAAAAACAAAAATCTGAGCAATTTCATTATGTTCGTGAACTGAGACATTGATATGGAGTGATTTTCAATTTGACTCCTTTTTTGGTTGACCAAATATGGTCATTGTCATTTGTTGTAGATTCAATTTTATTCAAACTGATATGTTTTTTGTCAGAGAATCAATACCAACTGAACTTGCATGTGTGAATTGCCTTCTTTGCTATAGTGCTTTAATGTTTACACTGTTGCTCATAAATTTGGAATATTTTTTTCAGACCAATCATAATGAACGCGCAGTAATCATATGAGAGTAGGTGAATGATTCATAATGAGTCCCCACTACCAGGTGAATGTGATCTATGCATAATTTTGAATTGCGTAACAATGCTTTTGTTGTGAGCTATAAAATGTCAAGACGCTCCTGTTGTTTTATCATTTCCCTGCACCCAGCCGGTGTAAACAACTCTAGTCCGCCGGAGCCATAGTCCGGCTCCATAAACGTAACTGAAAAAAGCGTAGAACTCTGTTGCTTGAAGATCAACTAATCGAGTGGCCCCTATTCTTCACCTTGTAGAGCGGACTGTGAATACGGCGGACTATACTTACTTCTACACCGGGGTGCAGGGAGGCCCAACATTTTTTTCAGAGTTGGAAAGTTGTTTACCTTTACAAAAAAAACTCACCAAGTTCCCTAGCCTATGCCTCGTCCAACGGTATATTGTCAATACAACGAAGACTACTTGACTCCGACGGGAAGGGACAAACAGCCCAATCGCTGATTTCCTCGGGATATCGACAGAGTACGGTCTGTAAAGTTCTAAGACATCATCGAGAGGTGGGTCATTTTGAGGCCACCAAAATCTTCAGAATGCCCACGATTGACTACCAAAGACGCAGATGAGCGCCGATGCTTAATATCTGTGCCGTAGCGGCGCCCGAAAATGCCAACGTTGTGGGCTAGGGACCACAGCGGATTACAGCTCGCCCTGGCGAAATTTGTGTTTAGTGGCGAGAGCCGCTACAAATCCTTGACCATCAAGGTGGAAGACAAAGGGTTCGTCGATTACGCGGTGAGAACCTCCGAGGTGGTGGCCGCTCAGTTAGGTAGGTGGGCCGGTATTCATTATGGAGGAAAGATGTCACTGGTGGTGCCAATGGAACAGAAGCCGTCGTGTACTAACTTCTACAAACCAATGTCTGCCACATGCAAAAAGGGTTTATGTAAACAAATTTCGGCAGGACGACAATATCACGGCCCGCACAGGGCCCTTGTAGTAGACAATTTCTTGAGGCAGAGGGGGTGGAGCAAATACCCATGGCCTGCTTGCTCCCCTGATTGGTACCCTATCGAGCATGCTTGGGATGCCTTAGGCCGAGCCATCAATTACAGGGCAATCTTCCTCAAATTCTACGAGTTAGCTCATCATCTGACCGATGAATGGGATGCTCAGCCCATTGACATCATAAACAACCTTGTGGACCGTATGCCGTGACGTCATTGACGCACTAATTCATGCCAGGCAAGGCAAAACTCGATGTTATGAACTTGATTTTACATTTAAAAACAGTACCGTTAACTTTCGATGCCTTAAACCACCCAATATATGTTGTTATGTTAAATGGACTGATGTTAACAAACTTGTAACAACCTTAAATCTGCTGTTAAAACACCCCTTTTCTTTTCAGGCTAAGGACAACCGTTCGTAATGTGGACTAAGTTCATGTGATATGTTCGGAAGAGACTGATCTATCAAATACTGTTCGATAGTACACCCTAGATATCATTTAATTAACCCTAAAAACGGGTACCAAAAAAAAAAGCCAATAAACGGCAATCACTGATCCTAAGCACACCAGTAGGAACGCCAACGACGCATTACGTTAATGTCCAATTTAATAAGGTTCCAAACTTGGTGAACATGCACTCGTGGGTACGAGGACCGATATTTTTTTTATCGCGTTTCATTAGTCACTTTTAATTGATTAATATTATTAACACAGGAGATGGCCAACTATTCCCACAGACTGCAGCATATTCTTAATATGTATATTTTGTTTATAAATATACCATTTTCAATCGTCTTTTCTACAGAGTCGATATAAGGCAAATTTAGTCTTGATCATGCTGTCGAATTCCAAGCATGAATTTTGCAATGTTTACATTTTTCAAAGTCTCTGCGAATGTGCAATATAATCAATAAATGACCTCCTTTTTTAGATGATGAATAAAATTATTATTATATTATATTCGATAGGATTTATCGATGGTAATGACCGCACTTGTTAGAAATTCATTTGAAACCGTTGTCAAAATGAGAGTTGACAGATCGATCAACTATAGATAACTCTATACCTATTGACTATCGCTTTCCTTCACATACCACCTTGTTAGCTCAGTTATCAGCAAGCGCACTATTCAAGTATACGGAATTTACGGGTTCGCAGTCCCTATATGGGCAATGCTTTCTTTCAACACCTCTGTTGCCGCAGCCAGCTCCAGATATTCATTGTACTCTTTATTACTCTCAATGTGAAAAGTGGCGTGGTCTAGCGTTTAGCAAGCTTACCTCTGGAGGTAACAAATGAACGATGAAAGCTTGCACTACCCATACGGTGTTTGTTTTCGTGTAGTGTGTTTGAATGTGCAATATGGCGCTGTTTAAAGCTGCTGCCTTCCAGTTTGCAATTGTTTCTGTCTAGTATTATTAAGGTTGTAAAGTCTCTAGCAATTTGGCCTACAGCCACGATTTGAGATTAAAATAAACCTTGATTATTATGATTATTATTATTTTATATTTTTTCTGGTCTCGTTTGGGTGGGGGGCGTGAAGAAGTAGGCGGAATTTGCGTGGGGCCTTTTCCTCCCTTTCCAAAGCAGGTTACGCACGCCACTGTAGACGGAGAACGAATAATCAATATGCACATGTATAGAGTTGAGGGTGTATAGACTTAATATGGCACGCTCTCACGTAATCAAATCATGGTCCGAGTTATCAGTCGCTGTATATCGATGTAACCTACACTACCCCTCTATATGTCGATTTCTACAGGCGCTGCCTATACAGTTTGAACTCTATGTGCCGAGTTCATAAATCACGTCGTCCAGAATAAATCATGTCCAGAATAATCATCGCCAGTTTTAAAAAAAGGGACAGATTTTTCAAATGTGCAAACTGGACATGATTTTTTTCTCAACATGAGCAAACTCGACATGAGTTTTTTTACACATACACCAAAAAATCTGTCGAGTTTCCTCATGTTGAGAAAAAAATCATGTCGAATTTTGAAATCTGGACATGATTTATGTCAACTCACCATTAGAGAGCACAACTCGATGTCTAGAGGGCAACATGTCAGATAGCGCTGTAAACTCGAGAAAAAAAGAAAAAAAAAAAAAAAAAACAAAAAAAAAAAAAAAAAAAAAAAAAAAAAAACAAAAAAAAAAAAAAAAAAAAAAAAAAAAAAAAAAAAAAAAAAAACATATAACGCTGCCACACTCGACCTATGGCGAGGACAACTCGATACACAAGCGCGTGAAACTCGACATGCGCGCGCGGGAAAACTCGCCATGATTTGATACGTGGAGCGTGGCCATACTTACTTGATTTCTTTCTTTCATCAAGTCATCCCCAGGATACACAATTTACTTACCATCATCTTGCCGTAGCCTCAGTAGGTCATCAGTTCGAGTGCATTTTTTCTGTAAAACGACGCAGTTTCCCAATAAAATTACTAACAACTGAACCACCTATTTTTTCCCTCATGAAAGTTTCCAGAGACACACATAAAATCTTTCGTTTTCTACTAGCGTCAACAACATTTCGGCACGAGGTCGTATCTACTGCGTCATCCTTGCGTGTCATTGTCACGCAAGCATGCAAACACCTTTCAGAATCGAAACAACAACACGTGCGAATGGCCGTCTTAGCATGCCACGAAACTCAACCCGTCCTTTTTTCAGACAAACTAATGTACAACAAGATCTAACTCTGTGGCATTTTTCGTTAATGGTAAATTTTCATAGGCACTAAATATGTTCTTTTTTGTAGCTTTCGTGACTCTGACTTTCGCCCATTTTGGTACGTATTTTTCGGCGTGTTTTAGTCTTTAATTCCTCTCCCACGAAATTCACATATTCTACCAATATTCTACTGAAATCAAAGTTGCGTGGTAAGTTACATAAATTGCACAGAAAAGTTTAATAATCTTTCGATATTGACAGTTTTACTTAGAGTACTCGCACTCGCAAATGCTGAGCGCTTTGGATTTAAAATTTTGTGACGTCATATGGGGGGTCACGTCCTGTAAAAATACCGGAAGTAATGCCACTGCGTTCCTAACTGTACACTGATAGGCAATCTCCACGCGATTGAATAGCGAGCCGGTGAAGAAACCGGAAGCTTGCAACGCTTCCCTTTTGGCTCTCCCAAACATTCACTCGGTATGCACGGGTTTCTATGGATGATATGCATGGATGCCTTTATAGAGTACTTTCCTGGCCAATATCTAAAAAAAGACCAAACCTTTTAATTTCTGTGCTTAATGTTGCCCGTTTTGCCTTAAATTAACTGTGAGTAGAAACTTAAGTAAACGAATGTATTCCAGGCTATTCTGCGACCGATTTAGTGATGATACGGTGGGTACACGTAAATAGCCTGATACGCTGTACATTTAATATTATTACACCTCATGAATATTCATGAACATAATCATGCTATTTCATTGGCTGATTCCTTTTAGGCGATCCCTAGGGAAATAGATTGAACTGTTTCCCTACAACCTCGTCCCCAGAGTCACAGTGAGGTGTAATAAAACAAATACTACATGGTTTATACCGGGAAATAAAATAGTGTGCCCTGTTTCCCTCGAACCATGTAGTATTTGTATACTGTATCACTTGCACTGCCACTGTACTGGACTATACTGTGCTCTAGAATGCGATAATAACTCCACGGGATAGCATGGAGCTCTAATACTTCATGAGTATTTTCGCTGGAGAAATAGATAGCTTCTGATTTTTACATTTATCACATGTCAGTGTCCCTAGACAAGCTTAACCCCAAGGTCAAGGACCAAAATTTCAGTTCCGTCCAATTTTTAATCCCGGTTTTTAATGTCCAAGTTGGTTTTATTATACAATGATTTTGTGCAGTGTACTGTCCCCATAGTGCATTATGTTTTTAGCGAGATTTTATCCCGGTGTGGGGGTCTTAGATGTTTGTTGGGTACCCATGCTCATTCCAGGGGTTCTGAAACTGACCCCTAACGGGACCAATTTTCAATGAAAATAAACCCCTAACGGGACCAGTTTTTGGTGAAATTATACTATTTTTCAAAGAAAATATACCCTTTAATAAGGGGCCCAATTTGTAGTAATATCATACCCCTTGCGGGACTTGTTCTCAATACGTGAACAAATACCTTTAGAATAGCCAATTGTCCCAATATACAAGAAAAATGATACTTGAGCTAGGCTGCAAGAAAAAAATATGTACACTCAGGGTTATTTTGCTGATATGTTTAATAGGTTAAATTTTCCTATGTGTGTCATTGAAAGAAAAGGAATGCTTACCAATGTATTAGATCACACCTAAAATATAAACATGGGGAAAATTACCTGAGCCATCCATGCGGTGGGGTGGGGGTTACCACCCCCTGTGATTTTCCTTACTACACATCCGATTCTTATCAATTTGCTACCACAGAATAGCTTAGTGTTTCTTCATTCCATTGCATGGTATCAAAATAAGTACCAACATTCCCACTATGATGTCATAAGTTAAGGAAAGTATGAAAATACATGATATAGGGTGGAAAATTGATATTTTGCAATTTTACTGAATCAAAAACATCATCACTAAATGCTCTGTGTAAATAAAAATAGTCATGTAAAGCCCAAACCACATGAAAATTAGATATTCCTAACTTTTTTTCATGTTTTTTTTGGGGGGGGGGGGTAAAACTTGAATTTCCCCTATTTGTTGACACACTGTTAAAAAAGTTTCCGTAAATTTACGGAAATTTCTGGCAGCAGTATTTCCAGTCATTTTTAGGGTAAATTTACAGAAATTTCTGTCAATTAACGGAAATTTGACAGTAATTTTACAGAAATTTGTCTCATATTATGGAAAAAATGTGTATTTTAACAGAATTTTTTCCGTAATTTGAAATTACGGAACCAAAAAAAAAAATATTCCGGAAATATTGCTGCCAGAAATGTTTGAAATATTTCCGTAAATTAACATTTTTTATGTTTTTTGTTTTTTATTTTTATTGTTTTTTAAAACAGATTTTTCCGTAAATTTACGGAAAATCTGTTTCTTAATTTACGGAAATTTTTAACAGTGCAGGTCCTCATATCAAGGAGAGAACACAATACACATAAATCGGACCAAGCACCTTTAATGACTTAATACATGTTGATTTGAACAAGGTTTGGTGGCCAGGTTGGTGGCGCTATACCTCAACATTGTCTATGGGCTCAGACGATGGCGGCCAAGACTCTTTTAATATAGCAACTCATCAAAACGAACCAAACATCACTATTGACTTTGACAGATGTACTCTACAGCTCCTCGACAGTAGAGGTCAAACGCAGAGGTTAGTGAGTGCGCTAGACGTTAGATGGACCTGGAGGGTTGGTTTCTTAGATACTTGGTTGTTTCTTCTTTAAATGCTTCAGTTGTAGTGATATTGACGAGGGTTTCAGGTAGACAGTTCCATTCGGGTTTATCGTACATCAAGCCGTGCGCGAGTTCACATTGGTGTGTTAACACAAAGTGGGTCTATGTCTTATTTATTATTCAATTTGTGTGAGTCGGCCCCTCTCTGGACCGCTCTAAGTTGAGTTGTAATCAAGCCTTTTCGCAAATATTCTCTTTGTTACTCAATGATTTTCGGGATATTTCTTCCGAAACTATAGCGATCGTTGATTGGTCAATAATGATGTCATCGTTCGCTAGTTCCTAGAATACGGGTTTATTGGAACTGATCAATAACAATTCAATTATATAGATTTGGTAGATGTATCATCTAGTCGCCCATGTTCTGATGAACTCTCATGCGGGCGAGGGCTGGGGACATAGATGCAGTAACATCCGCCTGCAGTAAGCGCCTGGTCTAAAGCCCGTCTGATTGTGCACTGGCGCTGGATGGAACCGCATCAAACTGAAGCCTTGACCGGCTCTTCACTGTTTTCCGTCGGCGTTTCAGACGCCATTCGTTTTTGGCGGCCGGTGGCAGTGGTTTTGGTTTGGTACTCCAAATGGTTGCTCTGGGTTTTCCTGCACGCGTACGGTAGCCCCTACTATCTTCTCCCAGTTGTAAGAGGTAGGTACGGACGACTTGCAATGCTACGTGAACTAGCTATGCTTGGGGTGACTGTTTGTACCATTTCCCACTCCGAGTAGCTTAAGTTCAATATTTGTGGCCAACCAACAACTTTTCCTTTGAATTGCCTTTTGCATACGACCTTCAATCGAATTTACAACTCTCGCAGACTAGAGGTTGCCACTTCCATATGCGAGCCCATGTTTGAAACCGAGAGTCACCACGTCCACTACGAGAAAATTTTCCAATTTTCTGTCAGGTTCTGCCTTGTCAGGCTTCTCTCCGTCTGTCTCTCTTTCGACCTAACTTCTTTGAAGACTATAGTGGAACGTGACCAAATCCATTCCTGATTAAAGCGGCGCCCGCCCATGACGTTTACTTGGGACTTTTAATTTCTGCAGATCTTGGCTATCAAACTAGCCATCTGCTCTCACCATACCGTACGGACTCAATCGCACTCGCAGCTGTCAATAATTTCGTCGAGTGAACTATTTTTTGTTTTGGATCGTGTGTCCTAATTAGGTCTGTAAAAATTCGAATATGGTCATTTTGACTTGGCGACGTCATCTGATTATTGACAAGTTATCTGAAAACGTGGCATCGATGAGTGGTCGGTGCCTCCACCACGATTACGACAGAACTTTGATTGACACATGTATGCTTGCGTGCATTTTCAACTGTATGCTTGCAAAAATTGACACAAACAAAAACACAATAAGAACAAAATCGGAGACATTTTAGTCTTACTGTCCGTACGACACTAACACAACACGTAATTGAATGAGGAATCGAAACTTTGAACACTGCTATTGTGTTCCTTTCCCCCTTTCTGGTCAATTTTCCAGGTCCAAAATAACTTTCTATAGACTTATCCTCACTTTTAAGCTATTTCTGCACATTTCAAATATTGACTCTTTCGGGTGGTCACTGATAGTGGCCTTTAAGAACAAAAATATTGACGTCAAAAACCACCGAGGTTGTGTGGATTAACGCGCTGGCAAACATGCAATCCTCCAACCGGTTATTTAAGATTTAAATCTTCGTGACCAGCTATAGCCCTTAGTCAAGTCTTTGTCGGTACCGTTCCATACGCTCATTTCGCAAACATTTTAAAGTGAACTTATTTCACAATTCTAAAATAATATTGTTTTGGGCATTTTTTTTTATACTGTAATATGCTGTTGATTTCAATTGAATCAGGTGCATTCGCCGTTTTGGTGTTTTGTTGATGTATGTCTTAATTTTTTAAGATTTGTAACATAACTTTCAGGGTTGACCCTCGTCTGGTCGTATTGGCCTTTTGTTCCTCTCCATAAATTTGTCTATGTAATTTGCTTTTGTGTACCATGATTTTTTAATAAATAAAATAAAAGAAATGAAATGAAATGGAAAACATGCTAAGCGCCCTCCTACCGTTAAGTCTTTGAATAAGACTAGCACTCGGGTTGGTGTCGTTCTGTTGCTGTTAGGTTGTCATGTCCTACCCCCTGTTATTATTGGCTATTTGTATAAAGTGTTAATTTTCCAAATTGCCGTACATGTTGGCACACATTTATGCCCAAAACAGTCCTACTCCACTCCCAGATTGCAACACAGGCCACCATCCACATATTATATTGACGGGCTCATGTCGAACCATCTCTTCTCAAATTTCTTTTCCAATACCTGATTTTTCATAGGCCAGGAAACAAAAGGGAA
Source organism: Ophioderma brevispina (assembly GCA_023653785.1). NCBI lineage: Eukaryota > Metazoa > Echinodermata > Ophiuroidea > Amphilepidida > Ophiodermatidae > Ophioderma > Ophioderma brevispina. The sequence continues at coordinate 66,058 of JAMKCH010084577.1, read as the reverse complement.
AAAACAGGAATTGTGTTATGGGTATGACTTTTTGCGGCAAACGGTATTCGTACAGTTACTACAGATAAATAACCGTATAATGCAACTTAACACCATTAGAATAGAATCACTATTTATTGGCTCGGCTTTTTGGCAACGATCAGTGTATTCCTGTGTGTCTGGTAAGGTCCGAACGTGCCGGTGTCATATACTACAGTGTCCGAGTGACTGGATTGTCCTACCACCCATCAGTCTATTGTGGTTCTCCATTGAGTTCTGTACGCCTCATTTGTTTCAACACTGTACTCAAATGGTCTCGTCTACAGGGTCACGGTTTTATTCCGTACATGTTGCTATTGTACTAGGACAACTCTCGTATGGGGACACTCAGTTTTTTACAAACCGTAAGGTTAATGTTCGCGGGCAGCCTAAACCCCACCTCCACGTGTTACCAGACGGATAGCGCAGACGGATAACACTATGACGGATAGCGCAGGCTTACCTATGGCACGCTCCACGCATCAAATCATCTCGAGTTTTCCCGCGCATGTCGAGTTTCACACGCGCTGTGTACGAGTTTTTTTCCCTCGCCATATGTCAGGTGTGCAGCGTTATTGTCGAGTTTACACAGCGCTTCTGTCCAGTTTTGCCCTCTATAAACTCGAGTTGTGCTCTCTATATGGTGAGTATTGACACAAATCATGTCCGTTTTCAAATCGTCGCCTGATTTTTTCTCAACATGGGGAAACTCGACATGATTTTTTACCCCCATTGGTCCATTGTGGTCCCCAGTCCTTCATCTTATATTCCAGCATAATCTGGTCGTAGAATCAACAATCATAAGTTGCAATATCCATGTATGCCGATGACATCAACGTATGGACTTTGAAACTGAATGACTCACAATCCCTAAACAGTGCACTTTCATTCACGTCTACAACATCATGCATCTCAAGACATCAAAAGCTGGATGACACAATATCTCAAGTTAATGAGAGAAAACGGATTTTTTTATAGCGCCCCAACCATCTGAGTGCAACATACCTAAATGTTACTGCTCCTGTTGTGACAAAGTATTGACCCTTCTAACATTATTCGTATGGTATTTATGTTTGAACACTTCTATGACAATGTCCATCCATATTGCATCATTATGTAGCAAATCCTTGAACTTTCATCTGAGATCTAACCCTCATCCGCAAATTTCTCGATTTGACACCTGTCACTTGATTGTTCGTGCCATTATTTTATAGACTCCAAACTATGGCAACGTGCTTCTCATAGGTTCCACCAACGTTAAAGATCTTCAACGTTTGCAGCGTGTGCAGAACTGGGTCTGCTAAGCTAATCTACTGTGTCGAAAATTTGACCATGCATCTCCTTGTTTACGACAACTAAACTGGCTGCCGATTAGAGAGAGAATAACTTTTAAGGCGCTGTTATTTGTTTTAAGTGTCTCTCTGGAACAGCACCGGACTATTTTGTCTTGTCTCTCTCTCTATCGAACAGCACGTGCGATCTTTCGATCGCATCAGATATCACACGTCTTGCAAACCGCACCATATCAAAAGACTTCATTGCTCAAGACGTACTTTCTCTTTTGTTGCTCCTCACATCTGATAATCTTAACAGGGACATTAGAGAATGTTGACTCATTAACAAGTTAAGAAGTGTTTAAACTCATTTTACCCATTGACATGTAATCTCTCTTCTTTGTCATTCTGCTTGTTTGTTTATTTTCTTTTTGGTTTAAACCGCTCATCGCTGCGCTTCTTGAGTCAGTAGCGCTTTATAACTGCCCATTTATTTGTAATGTATGTATTGTAAAAAAAAAAAATCATGTCGAGTTTGCTCATGTTGAAAAAACAATCATGTTCGATTTGCTCATGTTGAGAAAAAAATCATGTCGAGTTTGCTCATGTTGAGAAAAATCATTCCACTTTCAACATGTTTGAAAAAAATCATGTCCAGTTTTTTTTTTAAAATCGGCATTTGATTTATTCGGACATAATGTGTTCTGGACATGGGATTTATGATACTCGGCACATAGAGTTCAAACTGGTAAGGCAGCGCTGTGAACTCGACATATAGCGGGGAAACTCATATAACGCGCAGAACTCGCCTTGATTTGATACGTGGAGCGTGCCATAGCTTACTGGTGTTGTTCCAGTCCGGGTTTACATCGTTGAATTTGTGCTTATCCCTACTGAGCAATTCCTAGCGACTCCGATCTTTGGATATCGCTGGAGATGGCCTGCGTGAGCTAACGGGGAAAGATAGTAACCCTGGAGCTAGCACAATATTTGGTAACACATCTCAAGTACAAAGGTTAGAGTGATTAAATATGTTGCCAGACTGACAGGGACCCCTGAAACGTCATTCTTAAGTGCCGCAAACGGTGCCTTAGGAAGGGGCCAAAACCAGTTTTTGTAACTGGTCCAGATTTTAATTGAGCCATCATGTTGAAAAGCACATCGTGTTATGTGTCTAACCAAAAAGGATTCAGAACAGTATAGTTTGTATATGTACAGACTAAAGTTTGAGATTTATAGGCTAAAAACAGCAAAAATCAATAATACGGGTCAATTTCATTGTACAGGGGTCAAATTTTAAAGTTTCTTCCGATTTGGATAAAAGTGTGCAAATTATTGGTGGAGTCATAGGTAAAAATATACGAATAGTTTTAACTATCTTAAAATGCTTAGTTTCCGATGTAGGGGGCACCGAAGGTCAACGTCTCATTTCATTCAATGGGGCTTGATCTTGTTACCCCCTACTTTTTAAGCAAGCATTTGAGACACTAAAAACTATTCATTATTGAATCATTTTGAAGCTCCCCAATCAATTTCCACCATTTTTATCCAAATCGAGGGATTTTAAAATTTGACCCTGTTAAAACTGAATTACACTTTTATTGATTTTGTGGTTTTTAGCCCTTCTAATCTCAAACTTAGGCATTTGTACATATTACAACAACTATACATTTTCTGAATCTTATGGTTGAAACATAATATGGTATACTTTCAAAGGAGTGGATCAATTTAAAATTTGACCCAGTTACAATTTTTGTCTGGGCCCCCCTCTTAGGAACCACTTTCAGCACTTAAGAATCGCCTTTCAGGGGTTCCGGTAGGCGTCTAACATATTTAATCTCAAACTTTTGTACTTGAGATGTGTTACCAATGTGTGCTAGCTTCCAGGGCTATAGGTTACCAGGCTGGATACGGCTTTTTCAGCATAGGACGTAGTACGGTTATTCTACAGACTGTCCCAAAAAACACTATACAATCAAAGAAAAAATTATAAAAAAAATAAACTGTGACATTTGCCAGACTTTTGACTTTATTTGTTTAGACAGATCCTAAGCTAAATCCTCGCTTTATTCCATCCAATTTGATGGACCCTAAGCAGAGATATTGTCAGGTTGAAAAAAAGGATAAAATACCACTTGGGCAGTTTCCTGAAGGTTTTCACGAAAACTAAAGGTTATAAACGTTGTTGTTTAGCATCATTGTGAGATTAAACCTTTTCAAACAAAAGAATATTGTACAGATCAAAGTGAATGTGTTATCATGCATTGAACTAATCATATATTTTTTTCAGTGAAAGCACCGAAATTATATGTTGGGGGTGAAATTGAGGGACTCACTCTCAGGGGGACAAGAATCATGAAAATTAAGGGAATTGGAGGAGGAATTTGAGCTGAAACTAATGTAACGCCTTAACAAGTTTGTTGAGGGGACAAATGTTGGACAACGGCTCTAATGTGGAGGGACAATGTACCTTCCCTATTCCCCACTGTACCAAGATGCCAGGGAGGATATGATAAAAAAGAAAGAAAAACAGTGTAACAACGAGCATAAAAAAGGAAAGGATGGTTGTGTTCAAAAGGTCTTAGTTCACTTTCAACAAGGGTTGTTTTATGCTTCTACCCTCTGTTGAAACCTGGAGTAAAGTGAGACAACAAGACTGTTTGGATATGAATTTCCCAATGCTACAGGCATGTATTAGCAATGGCGACATTATAAAGTTATAAATTATGTTCTATCACAAGAACAGCCTTTATTACCTCCTTTTTATTTTAGTTTTCATAATAAAGAATGCTTGAGGTGATTCAATGCACCTTTGTTGATATCAGGATAGCGAACTGGCCCCCAACAGGTTTTTCAACTGTCTCAAGTAATTAGCCATAACTCGGAACAGACCCCCAAATTACACCACTAAAAATCTCCTGAAAGCTGGAAAACCCTAAAAAAGAATCACGCAAACTCCAGTTGAGATGAACTTAAAGTTTTGGCCAACAAAAATAAATCTTTGATGTATAGTTTTTTTTGGGACAGTCTGTAGTTGTGGTGCGAGGAATCTACATAGGCGGTTGACTCAGCATGGTGTGGCTCCGAAAACGATACCGTTTTGTGTTTGAGATGCACGTACAACGTAACACCTTCTACCATTGTCTACTGATGTGAATTGAATACGTCTAACTGTATGTAGTCTACATAGTAATTGGCCGCAAATAGCCTTATGTTGAAAGGCGCCATTCAAAATCTAACACCAACCAACAAGCTATTTCAGGTGCAGACTTGTACGCTACCCATGTTAATCTCGAGTAGGGTGCGGCAATTCCGGACAATGTGCACGCTATATAAATACCCAGTAAATATTGTATTAAATTCTTGTTTTAATGGCTCCTGATACGGTCAGTTTTGTCCACCCATAACTGTGGGAAAACGGTTTGCTGCAAAAAAGTCACACCAAATTACAACCGAATCCTTTACGTTAATTTCACGAAACATGCGATCAAACTATGACAAATCAGATCTTGGAAAGGATGTTTGAGCGAAATGTTGGTTGCGATATGAGCCAGCAGAATCCTGTCAATACGTGGGTTATACGTTGTGTTGCTGAGCGCGGAAATCATCGTGTGACGTTGCGGATAGAGTTCTTGGTCGGACCTCGTGGAGTCGATAGGCGTGGGAGGACCCCAAATACACAAGAAGACCTAACATTGAATGAAATAACGTTCTAGCAGTCTAGGATTTTTGAATTAAAATTGAATTTTAAAATGCATTTTTTTCAAAATTTCATCTACGAACTAAAACGTTCGCGGAACAACTGGCTCAAAAATGAGTTTTCTTTGCGTTACGGTAAAAATGAAGGAATTCATCAAGCGGTTTTTTTGGAGAATCAATCAGGCATATTGATGCCGATTTCGAGATTTTTTGTTCCTATAGCTCCACAGCAGCCGGCAACCTCAAAAATCCCAACTCTATATCGAACAGCACCATGGGTGCGGTAAGCTTCATGGCCTCGAGCACATTCTCGGGGGGGGGGGGGGGGGGTGGGTGATGTAATTGCAACCCGCACACAGTGACTCTGTACTGCTGTGCCATGGACCTTCTGGTCAAGGGGCGACAACCGATCACATAGTCACCTTCGCTTTGTGATTTAGAGTTTGTTGACCCAGCTCTGTCGTGCGGGGATGGGTATTCCATATATTGAGGTATGGACGATAAAAACTCTGATTGGTTGATATGGCTAGGGCCTAATCCGGTAAAAGAAGGGCTTGTCCCTCCTATATTATACTTTACTCCAGCTCACTAGAAAAAGATATGGCAATGTTAACTTTTGAGGGAAATATTGACCTTTTTGAACATTTCCTCACCCAAAGGGGAGAACCGGGGCGATGAAAACTACTATGGTTAGGTGGCGGCTTGTTTTAACCTCCTACACAGCTACCTAAGTTTGGCTAATCTAGCTCTTCTAGAAAAAAGAATGGCAAAATGTTGACCTTTTTGGGAAATGTGACCTTTTTGACACCCCCCTGCAGACAAGGGGAGGGCCCTGGGAGATTGAATTACACTAGTAGTAGGGGCTTGTCCCCTCCATTATTAACCTAAGTTTTTGCTTACTCCAGGCATCTAGAAAAAATGATATGCAAATGTTAACTTTTCTGGGAAATATTGACCTTTTTGACATTTCCTCCCCACCGTCAGCCCCAGGGGAGAACCCCGGGGGAATGAATTACATGGTAAGTATGGCCTTGTCCCTCCTACAATAGACCTAAGTTTGGCTACTCTAGCTCATCTAGAAAAAAAAGATATGGCAAATGTGACGTTTTTGGAAAGTTGACCTTTTTTTTTGACATTCCTCACCCCCTGTAAGACCAGGGAGGACCCTGGGGGGATGAATTACATGGTTTGTAGGGGCTGTCACCTCCTACAAATACCTAAGTTTGGCTACTCTAGCTCACCTAGAAAAAAGATTATGGCAAAATGTGGACTTTTTTTACCTGTCCCCCACCTCGTAGACCCAGGCACCCGAGGACCCTGGGAATGAATTGCATAGTTATTAGGGCTTGTGCCATCCGACAATATACCTAAAGTTTGGCTACTTTCTAGCTCATCTAGAAGAAAAGTTATGGCAAAATGTTGACTTTTTTACATTTCACCACCCCCCCGTTCAGGAACCCAGGGGAGGACCCCTGGGGAAATGAATTGCATTTTAGGGCTTGTGCCATATACAAGCATACCAATGTTTGGCTACTCTAAGCTCATCTAGAAAAAAGGATATGGCAAAATGTGACCTTTTTGGGGAAATGTTTACTTTTTTGACATTTCCTCACCCCCGGTCGGACCCAGGGGCGTACCCCTGGGGGAAGAATGAAATTATATGGTTAGGGGAGTTTGGCTTACTCTAGCTTGTCATGAAAAACAAGTTGGCAAACTGTTATTTTTTTTTTGTATCAAGAAACAACACACATCAAGGCCACCACATCCAGACCATTGCCATTTCTAGCCCGGATTTTTCGCGACCCTGTCAGACCCAGGGGAGGACCTGTGGGAATGAAAGTACATGGTTAGTAGGGGGCTGTCCCCTCCTGCTATATACCTACGTTTGGCCAAAATGTAGACTTCTTGGGAAATGTGACTTTTTGTTGACATTTCATCACCCGAGGGGAGAACCCTGGGGAATGAACTAATGGTTAGGGGGGGGGGGGGGGGGGGTGACTTGTAGCCCCACACAATATACCTAAGTTTTGGCTAATCTAGCTTCATATAGAAAAAAGAGATGGCAAAACGTTGACCTTTTTTGGGAAGGAAAATGTTGACTTTTGTGGTTCTCACCCACCTGCCGACCAGGGGAGGGCCCTGGGGGGAAGGGAATGAATTACATAGTTAACAGTAGGGGCTTGTCCCACTCCATCATTATACCTAAGTTTGGATACTCCAGCTTCCCTAGACAAAAAATATATTGCAAAATGTTAACTTTTTCTGGGAAATATGGCCTTTTTGACATTTGACTCACCCCCCCCCCCCCCCGTCGGACCCCTGGGGAAATGAATTACATTGGTAAGTAGGGCTTGTCTCCTCCTACAATATACCTAAGTTGGCTACTCTAGTCATCTAGAAAAAAAAAAATATGGCAAAGTGTTGACGTTTATGTTGACCATTTTGGAACATTCCAACCCCATCAGACCCAGGGGGAGGACCCTGGGGGAAGAATTACTATTACAGTAGGGGTCTTGTCCCCTCCATATATACCTAAGTTTGGAGACCTTCTCGCTCCTCTAGAAAAAAAGATCTGGCAACATGTGATCTTTTTTTACATTCCCCCACCCCCCTCGACCCAGGGGAGGACCCTGGGGAATGAATGCATAGTTTAGGGCTTGGCCATCTACAATATACCTACGTTGGCTACTATAGCATCATCTAGAAAAAAGTATATGGCAAATGTTGCCTTTTTGGGAAATGTTTACCTTTTTTGACATTTCCGCACCAATGTCTAGACCCAAGGGAGGACCTGGGGGAATGACATTACATGGTTAGTGGGGGGTTGTCCCCCTACCATAATTACCTAGTTTGGGTACTCTAGCTCATCAGAAAAAAGATATGTCAAATGTTTCACCTTTTTGTATCCAGACACACAACACACACGTCCACACATCCAGACACTGCCATTTCATATGCCGGGAATTTTGCGGCGCAATCCGTCCAAAACAAAACAAACAAAACACACAACAATCTTGTGGTTTTTTTTTTTTTTCCTTACCAGAGTTTCATGCCCATCAATTTTGTTGGCAGACAGGGCATGCATTGTCATACTGAAAGTACAATACATGGGAGATGGGGTTGATTTAACCGAAAATGTGTTGAGTGTGTGTGCAGTGTATGTGTGGTTGGTGGTGTGCGAGCGCGCGCGTGGTGTTATGTGTATGTGAACTGGTATAGGTATTGGTTTCTCAGACTTGGTTTACTGCTGGCTGTTGCTACCCAGGTGTTAGAGGCTTAGTGGTGTAGGAGTACTATCAACATAGGTAAACAAAGATCCGATCTCGTAGACGAGAGCCGTGTCCTGTTCCATGCACAAAATGTAACAACATTCGTGCTGTTAAAAAAATCAACTTCATCAATACATTTACTTAACAAAAAAAAAAATACCATTTCGGCTGTAGACATGTAGAGGCTCAAACCAATGATGCACGTTACAATTAGCTGGACCTTTGGGACCGGTGGCTGGGGTCTTGTTCACTCCAAACTAAACAACATACTCGAAATTTTGTTCTAAACCAAATATCAGATCATGCGAAAAACACAGAAAGAAAGTATATAACTTTTTCCCATACTGATATTCGTAAAAGGTAAGGACATGATTCGTTTTTGCAAAGAGTAAGTATTATTATGAGCTTGTATATGGGAAAACCCAAAAGGAAATCACTATGTGGTATTCAAATCTTTACACGTAGTCGCGGTGAGGAACAAATGCATTAATTTTCCACACAGCAGTTTAATAACAACTATAGAGCTAGTATACTTGTAGACTTTGATTAAACTTCCTACATAACATGCATAAGAACATGGAGCGGCGGGTGGTTTTAGAGGGAGACTTTACTTTTTGTGTCGTGTTTATTTGTCCAACTAGATACAAAAGTAAACATTCTTAGCAATCTGTGAAAAAAATTTAAAGAAGCTTCATTTCAACTGATTGGTGAGGTAAAGGAGTCACAAATTTACCCCCACAAAAGTGAGTTATTGGAGGTTTCGTAGGCGGGGTGGGGAAGGAAATTGGTTTTCGAGAGTCAACGGTTTCAATAAAGTGGTCACATTTGAAATTGATCCCAATCATGTTGAAAAAGTATACCAGTTAATAGTTTAACTCATAAGGATTCCAAAAAGGTATAGTTTGTACTATCTGTGGCTAGGATCACGAAATGCCCCTTTAATTGGAATACACTAGTGCCACCGCCCCCGTGTGTGACCCCTTTGACCGGTTTGGTGCCTCTGACTCAGACGTCAGAGTGCTGGAGTTTATTATTGACTTTGATCATTGTACCAAATAGTCAATACTATGGATTAGTCCGTAATATTATAGGGAACTTCAATGTAATACGATATCAATCAAAAGCTCTGATGCAGTAGATAAAATACTCTTGAGGGTTACGTGCGGCACACTCATGATTCAAAGGTTATGGGTCGAGACCGTCATGCCAATTATTTGCATGGAAACTACATCTCGCTTGCCTCTTCGACACAAACGGATTTATGAGGCAATATTACAATTGTCAGTATTACGTTATTTCTCACTGAGCTTTATGATGCATGTTTTCACAATAGTCCTGGATACTCATAAAAAGGCCCACACGTAGCATGTAATGGCCAGGCATGATGGAACCCCTATCGCCGAATTAATAATATCACAATCACAATATCTTTTCTATAATATGTTCAAAGGCAGCAACATCAATTAAGATTGTGCTTGTCTCTCCGCAGACTAAACAATGAAAACGAATGCCTTCATTAAAGATTATATAATGCTCTTCATGGTTCCTGTAATCTTTGCAACTACAGGTACTGAAAACAGAAAAAAGTTTCCGTGGAACGGCCACGATATCCGTATTCCATTGATTTAACCTGTAATAAACAAAATTATGAAAATCTAATTGTGAACGATTTTCAAAGTGAAGAGGCCACTCGGCACATCATCTGAGGCAATTTTCAAACTTTACTATCGTTTCGTTCAGCTATGATAGCCCGGCGGTAAACCATCAATTAATAATTAGATAGAGAGAGACCGAGAGATATTTCCCCGTTTTTCTAGCGAGTGCTATCTAAGCTATCGATCATCGATCTATAGTATCGATCTATCTATGCCTAGCTAGCTTATCTATCGATCGATCTACGAGCTATCAGCTATCTAATCGATCGAGCGATTAGTTCTAATCTAATCTATCTAATCTATCTCCTCTTCTTTAATAATGGCGTTGTCTATCTCGCGCAATGTAGTAATTACCTGAGAATATGGCGTCTGCGGTCTACTCATAGATCCATCCAACATTTTATTTCAATAAGAATTGACGAGACGGATGCCTCCGTCCTAGACAATTTTATAGCGCAGATTATAGCTGCCAGGATGAATTTTAGAATAGTTCAACAATTGTTAGACCTTATAGTAAGCCATGTATCATGCATGTTTTACGTAGCGAATTAATTATCTGAAAAGGTCTTCAGATAAGATTTATCATATGAGTATTATGAGCGTATACGTATATATGAGCGCCATACGCCAATGAAAACACAAACGCTAAGATATCACTACCAAATCTTGTTGCTGTTGCATTTAATTTGACGTACAATAATAGTTTAGAATTAACTGGGAATCTTTACGAATCTGTATGTGGTGGTGTGTTATACACCTGTTTTAACTTACACTGAAAATAATTAAAGCTGCTGCTATACCCAAAGGCTAATTTTAAGTGTGCCTTTCGTTGCCTAATTATGAAAACTAAGAGAAGCATTGGTATAAAATCGTATTTGACAGCATTGTTTCAAGCTCAGCAGTTTAGAAAAAATAAGAAGGAAAAAATATTTAATCTTCGCATGATAATGCTAATTACCTGCTATCATACTTGGTACAAATCCAATAACAAAAATGATGAATGTAGTACTGGACAAGAGGCCATTTCCAAAGCCATCTTTTCACATGACGTCTTTTGAGATATATCTTTTTACAATATTTTTGATTGGACTCTTTTATAATACTCCCAGAAATCAATCACAGTAGGATCCATACTTGAATCATATGAAAAAACCAATTAAAATCTATCAATCAATCAAATCAAGCAACATTTAAGGCAACGAGTACAGGAATTTGGGTAGATTATCTTAGCTAAACAATATGTTGCGTAATTATTTTTAATTTTGAAACAAATTTATGTCATTCAAATAACCGGTTGTCGGAGTTCGTATCTGTGTATGGTTTTTCTCCCAGTGATATGAGTAAAATTTTTTTTTTTTTTTTTTTTTCTAGTTAAAAAATACACGAGAACGAATGCATCATTTTTTTATGATTCGTTCAATACTATTATAAGAACTCAGGATCAACTGAAAATAATAAAATATACAGATTGGAAATGGAAAGTGCTTTCAATAATGAATGGTTATATCGGCCTGTATATTTCTTTTGCCAAAAATGGGAATATAACTAGAAATGAAACATCGTATTGGTCATGAAATATGTACAGGTGATAAGTGCAAATATATCACAAAAACCATGAAGGCCGAGTTTCAATTTGATTTTCACAAATTTGAATTAGGATTCAAAATTCCCGATTTACGGTTACCATAGCAACTGAACAAAATCAAAATTGTGGTTGTGTGCAAATGTTCCCATATATCTCTCACCCCAAGTATGGTGCGAGTGTGAGATTAAGCAGTTCTGTTTGTCCAGGGTTTAGGCAATCACAGGCTTTTCTCAGTTACCTTGACAACCTGTTGAAAACTACACATGTTTTCGAAAACTATATAGATCACGGGTAACGATGATAATTATAAGATCAAGCACTAGAACATCCAATTGCCCAAAAAAGTGCCGTGGTGCATTTTGAATAGCCTCTTTGCGTAAAAATATGTTGCAGATTAACAATTAAGATAGGGTTTCTTTAAGATTTTAGCTTTTGAAATGATAACACTTAGGTGCATAGAGAGGGGTCCATGTGGACCTAGGATTTCGTTTTGTTTTAACTATAACTTATGTGTTGCCCAAGATTTATATATTTACTGAATATCAGTGAAGCCTATTGGGTGGATAACATTCAAATCGGGAATGGCGTTTTAATACTTATAGCAATCGGTTGCGCTATTCAAAATTGGTTTGACCATTAAATCGTACCTTTTTTAACTTTTATTTCAGCAATGTATTTGTATGCACGTCCTGCATATGAGCAAATGTTATGGAAAAGTCTTCGGAAAATGAATTTCATGTTGCGGGGTGAGGGGGATTGTGCGCGTCAAAAAAAAATCGTTTTGGACCGCCATTATTTTTTCCCGGTTGTGGTTCGTGTTGATGGACACCATCAGGACCGGGTTTGGTTTAAAAATTCACAGCAAAGGGTTTTCAGAGGGGGTCCATATAGTGGGACAGAGGCGAAATTAGGGTATGTTATAATCAAAAAATTAAGTCGCTAATATTATTATTTTAATCCAATAAAATTGTGAATTGTAGAATTAATATCTTGTAAGCAACGGTGAGACCTATGCTATTTGTACATTAAAGCACTCCCAGGTACCAAATGATACTTGTACAGCGAACGGTGAGTAAATAAAAAACTTCAATGACAAGTGGTAATTAATTCCTTTATCAGTGCAGGCAAAGATAAGCTATCTCATAATCTTTGGTGCAGGGAAAATATTAGGCAATAGCCTGTTCCCAGGGTATATTGCAGGCACATTACAAAAACATACTCGTTTAAGGTCAGCAAACCATTCAAACTACTTGTTTGTTAACAATACTTGTTTAGGTTATCAGAATCAAACAATATACTCGCCAATAACATCGTCGAACCAAGGTTTTTTTTACGTTCACGACCAAGGGCCTGATTTTTTCGTACTTAATTAATTTCTCTCTATCTATCTACTATCTATCTAATCTATCTATCTTCTATCTATCTATCTATCTAGATCTATTCTATCGATCTATCTCTATATCTAACTATCTTATCTATCTAAAAATTCTAGTCTATCTATCTATCTATCTATCGCTATCTATCTATCTATCTATCTAATCTAATCTATCAATCTATCTCCTCTTCTTTAATAATGGGCGTTGTTCTTATCTCGCGCAATGTAGTAATTACCTGAGACTATGGCGGTCTGCGGTCTACTCATAGCATCCATCCAACATTTATTTCATAGAATTGACGAGACGACTGCCCTCACTTCCTAGAAATTTAAGGCAGATATAAGCCTGCCAAGATAATTTTATAATAGTTTTCACACAATTTGTTATCCCTTATAGTAAGCCATGCTATCATCATGTTTACTTAGCGAAATTAATGATCCTGAAAATGTCTTCAGATAAATTTATCATATCGAATATATGAGCGATACGTATATATGAAGCGCCATTACTCCATATGAAAACACAAACGCTAAGATATTCACTACCAAATCTTTTGCTGGTTGCATTTAATTTTGACGTACAATAATGTTTAGAATTAACTGGACTCTACGATATCTGTATGGTTTGTTATACACATGTTTTAACTTACACTGAACTACATTAAAGCTGCTAATACCAAGTCTAATTTTAAGTTTGCCTTTCGTTGCCTATTATGAAAACTAAGAGAAGCTTTGGTATAAAATCTGTAATGTTTTACAGCATTGTTTCAAGCTCAGCAGTTTAGAAAAATAGAAGGAAAAATATTTAATTCCTCCTCGCATTTATAATGCTAATTACCTGCTATCATACTTGGTACAATCCACTACCAAAAATGATGAATTTAGGTACTGGATCAAGAGGCCATTTCCAAGCCATCTTTTCACATGACTCTTTTGAGATCTATATCTTTCTTACGAATATTTCTATTGGCTCATTTATAAGAACCTCCCAAAAGCAATCACAGTAGATCATTATTGAATCAATATGAAAAACCACTCAAATCTATCAATCAATCAAATCACTCAACATATTTTCAAGGCAACGAGTACAGAATTTGGGTAGATTATCTTAGCTAAAAATATGTTGCGTAATTATTTTTATAATTTTTTGAAACAAATGTATGTCCTTCAAATAAACAGGGTTGGTCGGATTTCGTCTGTTTAATTGTTTCTTCTCCCAGTGATATTGAGTAAAATTTAGTTAAAAAAATACCGAGAACGATGCATATTTTTTTATGATGTCTTTCAATACTATTAATAATAACTCATTATACAACTGAAAATAATAAAATGATCACAGATTTGGCATGGAAAGTGCTTTCAATTTACTGAATGGTTATATCGGCCTGTATATTCTTTTGCAAAATGGGAATAACTAGAAATGAACTCGTATGGTCATGAAAATATGTACATTTATAAGTGCAAATATATCTACAAAACCATGAAGGCCGATGTTTAAATTGATTTTCCAATTTGAACATTATGATGCAAAATCACCGATTACGGTTACCCTACAACTGCATCAATCAACTTAAGTGGTTTTGTGCAAATTGTTCTCTTTTCTCCACCCATAGGGGTCGATTGTGAGATTAAGCAGTTCTGTTTGTTCAGGGTTTAGGCCAATTCACAGGCTTTTCCTCAGTTAGCCATGACACCTGTGTGAACCTACACATGGTCCGAAAACTATATGATCACGGGTAACTATGATAATTAATAAGATCAAGCAACTAGAACATCCGACTTGCCAACAAAAGTGCCTGGTGCATTTTGACTAGCCTCTTTGGTAAAAATAAGGTGCAGATTAACAATTAAGATAGGTTTCTTTTACGATTTTTAGATTTTAAAATGATTAACACTTAGGTATGGCATAAGAGAGGGGGTCGCTGTGGACCCTAGATTTGTTTTTGTTTTAAAACTCTAAATTATTTTTGCCCAGATTTTATATCATTTCCTGAATATCGTTGCGCCTATTTTGGGGTGGATAACAATTTAATGCGTCATGGCGTTTTTATACTTTTAGCAATTCGGTATCGCTATTCAAAATTTGTTTTGACCATTAAATCGTACCTTTTTTAAATTTTATTTCAGCAGTATTTGTATGCACGTCCTTCTATTGAGCCCAAATTTTAAGGCAAAAAGTCCTTCGGGAAAATGATATTTCATTTTCGGGGTGAGGGGGAATTTGGTGCGCGTCAAAAAAAAATCGGTTTTTGGACCGCCTTTATTTTTTTCCTGTTTGTGGTCGTGTTGATGTACCCCATCAATGACCGTTGTTTTTGGTTTAAAAAAATTCATCAGCAAAGTGGTTTTTTCAGAGGGGGTCCATCTAGTGGTACATAGGCGAAATTAGGGTATGGTTTTCTAATCAAAATTAAGTCGCTAATATTTTATTTTAATCCATAAATTGTTGAATTTGAGAATAATATCTGTAATCACGGTGAGACCTATGCTATTTGTACATTAACGCACTCCCCATGTACAAAGTTGATACTTTTACAGCTAACGGTGAGATAAATAAACTTCACGTGACAACGGTGTGAATACTTCCTTTATCAGTGCAGGCAAAGATAAGCTATCTCATAATCTTTCGTCAGGGAAAATATTAGGCATAGCCGTTCAGGGTATATTGCCGGCACATTACAAACATACCGTTTTAAGTAGCAAAACCATATCAAAATACTTGTTTATTAACAATATTGTTTAGGTTATCAGACTCAAACCGGAGGAATTACTCGCCAATAACCCCGTCGAACCAAGGAAACAGTTTTTTTTTTACTACCGTTCCCATCGACCAAGGGCAGATTTTTTCGTACTTTATTCGTAATTAAGGGCCAAACATCAGCTTGTTTGTATTCATTTTACCTGACATATGATCCTTTCTTCAAATAAAGTACAACAATATCAAGTTTTAACAATATGACGTCATAGTGCGTCATAACTAGAGATTATTTATAACGCATTTGGTAAGCAAATCTTCAAACAATGGGAGTTGACCATTTTCGCCATTTATGCCAAGCAAATTGGTATTTATTTGACAATGATTGGTGCCAAAGTTGCATACACATGTGATTACTCTAAAATATAAAAAATCCAAATATTGTCAGTATTTTGCCTTGACAGTAGCATCATACATAATAAAATTTACCATTTTCTGGCATTTTGCACAGTAAGTATATGAAGGTGGCAACCACGCCCGACTTGAAGGACACCCTTACCTCCCTGAAGTGTGGTACCTTCAATCTCTTTCCGTAAAATGACCGCAAAGGTTAATTTACAATTACATAAAAGCCTTAAATCATATTCGTTTGCATTTTGTGCACAGGAAATCATCCTTCGTTGGTGGTATCCACTACCCCCCCCCCTTGGTCGGATGAGGTTAAGATACGCTTTCATGCTTACACGATCATGATAGCCACCTTGTAATATAATCCACCCCTAAAATACGTTCGTTAGATGAGGTTAACATGCATCTATGATATTAAACTCCGAAAAATACAAGTGGGATTGTGACAATCGTCCTGACGAGAATCGGACTTTCATGAGCACGGGATATTTATCTCCACGTCATTACACGTATTTCAAAATCCACATCTTTAACAAATGCTATTTAACACACTCCTCTTCTTAACGACACTATCAGTGATTTTATCCGAAAGAGTCAAAATAATTTGAAATTTTACAGAGATGGTTTAAAAGTGAAAGTAAAAGTCCGTAGATCCCTCTTTACTTTCTTCAACATGAAGAATTGACCGAAAAGGAAGGCAAACTGGCAGTTTTCAAACATATTGACTCTCCCCATTCAGTTAGATTTGTTATTAAATTCAGAACTGGACAGTAATGACTAATATATCCAATTTTGTTCCTATTAGGTTGCTTCTGTTCTATTGTAGAATATCTTGGGGGTACCTGTTTTGTACAAACATGTGCAAAATCTGATTTTTGATGATTTTTTTCGAATTTTCTTATTTTTGCAAATCCCTGATAGTGCCTTAAGCCTGAGTGGCATTTGATTAATACTTACAGCAACCAACTGAAAAATTTTTAAATTTTCAGAAATTTCTCAAGAGAACATGCAGGATTTTAGTAAAATTAAAATAAATTTCACATTTCGTTTTCATAAATGCTACATTGCCATACAAAAGTAATTGTGAATAACATATTATACTATCGTTCGGGCGTTCACTTAACGATTACTGGACACCAATCTAAACGAAAAACAAATGTAAACAGCAAATAACAAAGGAGCAGAATACGATATCGCAGGTTCATATCCTCATTTATTTGATAAGTAATAATTCAGATAACTGTTAGAGATTTGAGGTCTTAAGGTCCTAACAACAAGACAGATTATTCATGAGCGTAATTCCAAGAAATATGCGTGTTCCCCCCAAAAATTACTGTAAAAAATATCCATCCAATAAAATTGGTGCATTATAATTCAATTAATGGCAATATCTTTAGGTCTATGCCAATTGTCTTTCCGTTCTTCTTATGTTTTCTTTTCCAGGGTATAAACCAGAAGTGGCTTTTATTATACTGTACTAATTGTGTGTTGCATGAAGTAGAAAGGTAATGAGGGTTTTATTTGCAAGATTTTTTTTTCTCTCATGTTGTTTGAGTCTCCTCAAATTTCTAATATTGAATATTTACATTAACTAAAATGCCCTCAAAATTGTAACCGTCCATTTTAATTTGCTGTTCAAGTGTCGCTTGTATTACGCTGACATCAGAGATTTCGCCATATATTTGTTTGGTGTATTAATTAAAAATAGTCAACTACAATCTAAATCTTAATCCAAAGTTTGAAAAAAAGTTTTTGTTTTGATTTAAATAATTATTAATTTTATGAATTTCATTGAGGGGAATACGATTTTTCTTTTTTGGTTTTTTTAACAAGTTGTGATTTTCTTATAATTATGAAGGCATCGATTTGAGTTTAGTCTATTTAACAGTGATTAATAATATTAGACAAGCATTAATGTATATGCAAAAACCGATTTGTTGAAAATTGCTCAGGAATCTCTGATTAACGCCTTTTTTAAGTGTATGAAGTTTTCATCTCCATAGATGGCCCTTCAATCCTTTTTTGTAGCTTGAGCGAAACGTGATGTTATAAACCGCATAGATGCGGTCAAAATTAATATAAATTGACCATTTTCGATCATAACTTCTAAATCAAACATCTTTACCCAATATTTCACAGTGTAAATGAGAAAAATAGTAGCTTTCGTCTGATATCAAAATTCTGATCATTTCCGGTAAAATTTGGGGTTCTGAGTACGATGCTATTAGAAAGCGGGCCATAGCCTTTTAACATGTTATATAATGCTTGATGAGGCAATACAGAATAGTGGATAGGGAAGTACAACAACGCCTGTTTAGAATGTTAGCAGCTGTCCAAAAGAGTGTGCTATAACCTCAAGTACATTGATTCTATAATCAAATGTAAAAAATATTTTCAGTCCCTTGTTATTGGATTTGAAATCAAACTCTTCATGTAACCTTTTTGAGGACACCCGGTATGTTGACAAGAAACTAGAATAAGGATGCCAATTTAAGGAAAGAGAGGGGAGATGGGTGTTCAATAACCTTTTGCAGTTCAACGAATTAAATAAAACAGCCCATTTGTTGACTTACCTCTGACACAGACGTTTTAAAGGCCTGTGTAAGCTATTTCATATTACTTCTAGGCGACAGTAGATTTAGCATTGTCTGGAAATGCAAAGAAAAGAGTAGAATCACAGAGAGTGCGTTGGACTCCTCTTATACTTTTTTTTGCGAATTTCAATTCTTATATTCAACCCTCTTAAACTAGGTAGTTTAAAATACCTCTTAAGCATAAATATTTTAGCTAAATTGGTATTGCCAACAATTTATTAACGACATCAAATTTGCTCATGAAGCTCTTGTACGAACCACTTAAAACATTCAATAAGTAACACTATACACTAAATCTGGATACTTAGAGGTACAATACAACTCCGCTAACATGCAAGATATATTTAAAACGATAGCACTTAAAATCCATTGTTATTGTTGTACAAGCAAAAGTCATAAATCCAATGGGTCATTAATTATCTATTCACCATATCAGGAAATGGCAAGATAGATCCGAGAACACGTATTATAGAGTTGATCTAAGTGCGATTAAAGACAACTAATGCATACTTTAAGGAGACGACATATTCAAGGAAGTGAACACCAAAGCAATATATATATAAATGGACAAACTGTGGAATTGTGAAAGATAGAAAATTTACAATTGGAGAGCCTGATGTTTCGATCCCGGCAGTTTTTTCTTCGGTGTACACTTATAAACACAGAACCATATTACATACACACATGTAGCAGGGGTTAAACGGACCGATGAGAACAAGAACAGACTTTGGGATAGGGAGACCAATGGACAAGTCATGAAAGGGGTGTTGCGGTGGGAAAGGAATAAGATGTGAATAATGATGAATATATACATAAGTAGAGTAATAACCAAAATCTGTAATGAAGCAATCTCAAAGATATTAATATGGTCGACTGGGAGGAACAAAAGTAATAAAGGCTACCGCGCAATCGGTCGTATTACATGTATTTCAACCAACTGCATATAACAAACAAATAAATTGTACAAATTTTAATTTTCAATTATAACAAAAATAGATTGTTACCACCACTTTTAAAACAATTCACTGTCAATGCACAGTAAATGTTTATAACAGATTAACGTAAACTCGGCATCAAAACACGTAAATTGTTTTTTTAATAGCACGTTATTACTTTACCATATTGCATATTGCATCGTTGTCAATAAAAATTACTTATTCAGATGGGACTATTTTAAGCTCTATCAATATTTAAACGTTAACAAATATTTAAACATATATTTATATATAAAAGAAAACCATTTATTAAACGTACAATCAGATATATATCATTAACAATAAGGAATATAAAATGGAATATTTGTGTTTATTTCTTATGGTGTTGGCTGTCCAAAATAATAAATGGCACAACGTTGAGTTTGGTCAAATACAATAAAAAGGCCGTGTCATTTATAGAAGCAAAGAGAATAATAAATAATATTTAACACTTCCCCTGACAATTCACCAATATAGGGTGATGCGTCTAAATGTAACCTAGCTGAAAATTGGTTTGTCGCCCCCTGGGCTTTTGGCCTACGGCTGTATCTAGTCAAATGTAATTTTTTATAAAAGCTGAAGAGTTAAGCTTTCTTTTCATACCAAATTCCACTAGTTTTGTGCAGATTTTTTTTTTTCGCTGTCAGCTTGATTGGTGAGTAAATAAGTACTTCCTGTCTGAAATTTAAAGGGACAGAACGTAAACACACGCACGTGATGGGAGGAAAGATTTCTGGCCAGGGAACAGCCCAGATCTCAACCCTATTGAGAATGTATGGTCTATGATGGAGGACAAAGTGTATTGCCCACCTTTGGCTACTAATCAAGCCACATTGATCAAAAAGATCAAAGACGCTTGGGCCTATGTTAATCTTCGACGGCATGAAATTCTCAAGAATTTGCTGGAAGGTGGAGACCGTGAGAGGGGATGGGTATATAGATGCCAGAAAGTTATTGAAAACCAAGGAGGTGCCAGTTCCTAAAGCAGATGTATACAATCTAAGTATACAAACAGTTTGCAATTACATTTTGAAAGTTTTTAATTTGGTTAAGGCATTTTTTACTAACAAGTTTGTTTGCTAGGGTACATTTAAACGCACCACCCTATAGTATAGCTATTCCTACAAGTGTCTCTTATTGCATCTTGGTTGGAAGTAAATACAACATAATCCAAGGTTGGATGTTGCTTAACACTATGCGCACTATGCATTAGCACAGATAAGCAAATTATGGGTGGTTAACTTATTTATAAATCCTTATTAGTTGCAGTATTGTTTTCAAAGGCGTT
This sequence comes from Ophioderma brevispina, assembly GCA_023653785.1. Taxonomy (NCBI): domain Eukaryota; kingdom Metazoa; phylum Echinodermata; class Ophiuroidea; order Amphilepidida; family Ophiodermatidae; genus Ophioderma; species Ophioderma brevispina. Next base: position 45,224 of record JAMKCH010084577.1, on the reverse strand, counting down.
AAACTTAGTGTTATGCAACACATAACCTTGGATCAACTGAAATTAATTGCGAACTCAGATCTGAAAAGCTCAAAAGAGAGACATCTTAAATATGTTCAGTTTCCTATAGATGACTAGGATTTCGGTAAAATATGTTAAAGAATATTATACCAAACTATACTTAGTATTGATATCATGCGTTTTAATAATTCAGAGATGTCAACATAAATGCCAAGTATTTACAGGTAATTTTAAGGTAGCCTAATGTTACTAATACAAAGCATGGTAATATCCATAGAGGTAAACGCATTTGGTTCGCTTTTAATCAGTTATCAATAAATATCGTATACTCGTTTACATGACTGCTATACAAAACTACAGGCTGTCCAAAAAAACTATACAATCAAAGATTCATTTTTTTGGCCAAGAACTTAAGTTCATCTCCAGCTTTCATAAGATTTTTAGTTGTTGTAATTTGGGGGTCTGGTTCAGGAGTTATGGCCAATTATCTGAGACACTTGAAAAACCTGTTGGGACAGTTTCGGCTATCCTGATACCAACACAGTTGCCATTGAAAATCAACTTCAAGACAATCTTTATTGAAAATTAAAACAAAAATAGGTAATAAAGTGCTGCTTCTTTGATATAACATATTTTATAACTTTATAATGTCGCAATTGCCAATATATACATGTAGCATTGGGAAATTCAATTCCAAAGAGTCTTGTTGTCTCAGCCTTACTCCAGGTTTCAGCAGAAGGTAGAACCATAAAAACACCTTTGTTGAAAGTAAAATGAAACCTTTGAACACCAACCATCCTTTCCTCTATTGTTCCTTGTTCAAACACTGGTTTCTATATTATATTCCTCCCTGGCATCTCGGACTAGGGAGTGGTGAATAGGGGAAGGGTAAAATTGTCCCTCCACATTAGAGCGTTGTCCGCACATTTGTCCCCCAACAGAGAATTGCGGCTGTTCCATTAGTTTCAGCAGTCAAATTCCAAAAATGTACATGAATTTCATGATTATTGTTCCTCGGAGAGTGAGGCACCCATTTTCCCCCACAACATAATATTTAGTGCTTTCACTGTTTGAAAAATAATATATTGATTAGTTCAATGCATGATAATACATTCACTCTGATTTGTACAATATTCTTTTGTTTGAAAACGGTTAATCTCACAATGATGCTACATGCCTTATACCTTTAGTTTCTTGAACCGTCAAGGGAAACCTCTTAGCCAAGTGGTATTTTATCCTTCTTGTTCAATTGACAATATCTCCGGTTAGGATCCATCAAATTAGATGGAATAAAAGCGAGAATTTAGCTTAGGAACTAGCCTAACAACTAAAGTCAAAATATCTCCCAGAAATGCACAGTTTACATTTTTAATAATTTGTACTTTGATTGTATAGTTTTTTATTGGGACAGTCTGTATAAACATGATTCATGACAGCATGACTGCTATATGATGTCAATTTGGATGGAAAAGTTAGATTTCAGGAAGATAAAAGAAAAGACGAATCATTTGGATATGTCAAGTAATATGTATGTGGTATTGTAATAAATTGTGAACTTTAAATGTCATAATTTATGTATTTATGAGTTCTTTGTCGGATCCTGGTTTAAAGATAGTAATTGTAGTTGTTATCAAATAAAACGCCCCACAAAGACTACAGAAATCTGTAGTAACGGTTGTTAAATATTTGATCGAAATCAGGTCACTTGTAAACCTTTGTATGCTACTTCAATTCTCAGCCAACAGGTGATTGTTTAGGGTCCGATCACAAATAGCTTCTTAGAACCTCAGATTTCGCGATGAGTGGTCAAAGTGTTTGTATTTGAAGTTTGCTCCTTCAATTACCATCGCAATCGCCAGTTTTGCCACAGTATGCGGAGAGCTGTGTACAACTTGTCAACAGATGGCATTATTTTTGTATATTGTTTTTATTAAATTTACGCTTTCTATGAAATCGGAATGTTGTTAACCATGTTAATAATAGATGTTTCTCTTTGTAACGAAAATTTTGGAATCGTGAAAATTGACCAAGTAGTCCTTATGTTGGCATTTTTAAAGTACGTCATTACGCATAATTTGATATATATTTGAATTGACAGTCTCAATTTATTGCAAAATAGGCCTATTTTGGTGTAGATACGACATTGTTGCACTCAAAACTGAATTTCTGTTGAGTACGATAAAGCAGTAACTGGTAGATACTACTTTGTTTGTTCCACTCACCTGGAAAACTAGTTATGCAAATACACCACTTTATTTTTTGTAAGGTAATGATTTCAAGAAGGTTTGTAAATGGCAAAAAAAATCTTTCCCCCAAAAAAGGTCAATTTGGATTTTTTACCATATTAATGCTAATTTTGGCGAAATAACTATAATAGGATATCAAAGATATAGTTACACCCTTCTTGCACTCAACAAAAAGGGTATTAAATACGCACAATTTATTATTTAAACAAAGTCGTAACTGATCAATTCCAACTAAAGGTGTACAAACGAGGATTTTTGAGAAATAAACGTGCTCCAACCATTTTGCTTATACTGAATGATTGTAGACATATCGCCTAGCAGAATCCAAAAGTGCCATAATGTTGGGAAAAACACCTTACTTATGTTATTTCAAAAGAGGGGTGTCTGGTTTCAGAAAATTTTGAAAGTATATACATAATACCTTACAGGGTAACGTTCTATTTTGCAATGTCTACTTTCAGTTGGAGGTTGCATGTTTAAAATATATGCGAAAGATATTGATAAACTGCTTTTGGGTGATCTGTCTGAGTAATAAAAGTTTTAGCTTGATGTAGATGTTTAACTTTGTAAATAAAATGAGTTAAATAACGTTATTATATAAAAAATTACATGCTTAATAGATCAAATAGTGTCAATTAGGTTGCTCGGGACAGCGTGTAACAGTTTCAACAATTACTTAACACTCACAATGTCAATTCGTTACATAATTTCGTGTATTATGCTGCATTCGTAGATAACATGACAATATTCGAAGGTAACGATTTGACTATTCGAGGACGCCAGGACCAAATCTGTCTTTTTAAAGCATTCGGAATGCATTCTATCATTTATGCAAATTGATCAATAAGATAGGCCCAATAAATATATATAAGAAAAATAAATGGCCATTAAAAGAGACTGTATTTTGCACAATTTTACACTATATGCCTAAAACCGATTTTACACGTTTATTCGATCTTTCTCGGATAGAAACTGAGTCAACTTGTTTATGCATTGAGATCAAAAACATATTGCTTGATTTGGGGATTCCCCATGAAGTTATAAATGTGAGTAAGGCAATGCAGATGGTGTAATTTATGTGAAATCTGATTTGACAGTGCTAGGTTATGTTTATGCATAATATGTTGTAATACCTATTTTTAGGTATTAGGAAATACTAGTTATGAAATATTGTGTATATATTAAGGAGAACTTGGCCAGAAGATTCGCCAGCAGCAGTTGTAACCAGGAGCTATACAGTGTAGTTATAGTTAGTTTTAATCTACAATAATGGTAGTAGATTTGTGATTACATATGCCAGGATCTATAATTCCATGTGAGGAAAGTCGCTGTAATTATTCTACTGTCGTTTTTGAAGCCAAAAGTGCTGGGAATCAAAATAGGATTCCAAATTGTGGACAGATAGAAATCGTGGTGATTATCTTGGACTGATATACTGTGGAATATTAGTGTCGTCGAGGGAGTTATTTAACCTTGTCATCTTGAACTGCTGGACAAACGTTATCTTCAGGACTGAGAAGATTCCCTTGGAATATTACCTGAGGATTTTTAAGTGTGACTTTTGCATGCTGTCATTTTGGAGTCTTCGCTTTGAGGACATATCATCTTTGAACTGCAACGCTTCTTTCAACACTAAAGGACTTGAAATATTTAAGTATCTTAGTTTATAAATCATGTAAAGTTGTTATTGTAATTATGTTTTGGACATACCAAATTCTTGAACCATTCCGATTAAAAATAATTAAATCTGTATTATAAAATTCAGATCATTTGTGCACAAGGCTCATTTGTTTGTGTTTGAAAGGCATTTCTGACCTTTGTCGTCATAACAGAATGTATTGCATATTTTAACCAAACCCATCTTTGTGCCATTTTCTGACAGCTCAACTCAAGTAGAACGATGTTTGAATGCAATGCATTTCAGTATTGTGCATATCAAAGATTCAATAGAGCATATATAGTGATGTATCTTATTCGCTTAAACTGGTTTTGTGGAAACAACGTATTCGTAGGTAACGTTAAATTTACCACATGAAAAAATGTCACAATACAGAAGTAGGTGAAATTTTCCATAAACAATCTTGGCATATATACCTTTCCAAAAAAAATCAATGTCGAATCAATCAAATGATTTGTTCGTATTAATAGTGAATTAAGATGCGAGCATAATTCAGTAAGAAACCGTTTAAAAACATGGCTAAAAATGACGTGTTTTTGGTTCCCCTGGTATCATATTTTCTTAGATGAGTGCTTTGTTATATATGGCGCGAAAATACAAACATATTTCATGTCACACACTTCATTGTCCCTATGTTATGAATGTTACCAGCGCTTTTCTTGTCCATTGCAATAGTTGTGAGTGTAAGCATGGTACTTTGAAGTAGATCATGTACTTTTTTCTGAATAGGAGTCCGTGAAGAAAACTGAAATTGATCCCATTCACATACAAAAGTAGGCTTTCTGGGTAAACCTGTCAAGGAGTGCATTGACATATCCGTACAAGCAATGCAAACGTGCAGAAAAAACTAATCTAATTCGAAGAAATTCGACGGCGCCATCTGAGAATCCCATAAAATAAAATATATTTGCTTTGATTTATAAATGTTTACCGCTGTGACAAGCTCCTCTGAGTAGTTCAAACAATCAGTGGAAGTCAAATGGTATGGTTAGTTCAATTTGATAAACAAAGATGTCAAAGTATGTGATTTATTTGAGGATCCCTGCCCTTGGTGACATACTGCAAACTAACAACTTGTAAGACAATCAATGAATCGTATCGAGTGTCATTAAACTACAATGGATACTCTTGGAAGCGTAATGTTTATATTCCAAACAGTAAGTTTAATTTCGCACCAAGCATAGTTTTCTTGGTTAGAACTTACTTATGGAATGCTGATATTTTAAGAACAAATCGGTGGTAAATTCTTAACATAAATTTTCAAGTTGAGTTTTTGTCATATAATGTTGTTAAAGGGTTCACCTCCGTTGGTATTGCAGTACGTGTGTGAGTATGCATAGATCAATATTACCTCATGCGCTCACATCCGTTTTCTCCGCCGTTCCTTTCCTTTAGCGAGAACGTCAATGAAATTGACTTCATCCATGTACCTAACTACTCTTGATAGCTGTGGGCAATTATGCATTTTGCGCTCATGGGCCTGAATATTTAATGAATGAAGTTTTTTATGTTAGCTTATCTTAATGCAAAATAAATGTATTTTTCAAGTGTTCCCTTTTTAGTTTGAAGTCTTCCTGTCATTGATATAAATTAATGATGTGTTAAGAAAGCAACAATCTACCAGATTAAGTGCCCGGCAATTTTAAATATGGTATATGGTTACAATATGCATCTGTTAAAATATACAATATCTATTCAAATAATTATGAATGTATAAGCTAGTTTGACAGTTTAAATAACTATAACGGAAAAAGAGCAAGATTAAATATACAATATTATAATGTTGTTCCTTTTTCTATTTGGTAACTGAACTGAAGAACTACCTTCAAATGTCCCGAAATATTTGTAAAGGTAAAAGGAGAGTCACACTATACCACAGGATAACGGTGCTTAATGTTGCAATAGTTTATTTGCATAAATCGTTACCACGACGCTCTATTATTTTAAAGCTTCGAGGTTCAGCATCGATTTATTACTCTTTATTAAGGACGTAATCCATGACGTCACCTGACACGAGTCACGATTTAGCGTCTAGATAAATTGGTTAAGACCGATTTTCACTGCTTCTAGCAAGTCCATTCAATGCATACCAAATTAAGATAATGCACAAATACACTACCCAGTCTACACTCACTGAAATTACCGCGTATTTACGCTGACATATACAAGGATTAATTGCTTGGAAAGTGGGTAAGAAATCAGAGATCTGATATGGTAAGAATTTACTTTTTATGTATATCAAGTCCTCAACTTCAAGTGCAGGCGTAAATATAAACGAGTGGAAATGACAATTCCAAGCAAAGCAGACAAATTAAGGAAAAAATAAACCAATTATTGCATTAATTACATAAATACAGAATACTTAGATACGTGTTTGAAATGGCAACGAACAGATAAGGTGTACTGTGGAATCTGGGGAATAAATTTAACATTAAAGCAGCTTTGATTTTACGTCAATTCTCGTTTTGCAATGCAAGGAATTTGTGTGCGATTCACTTGTGTAGAGTCTGAGATTTACAAGAAGAACAGGCAAAATGTTGAAAATACGGTAGATATATTACAAATGTTAACTATCAGCTGCGCCGTGAGGCTATTTTCGGTTGATTTTTTGTAGCAATTGGTGTTTGAAGTTTAACAAAAATGCTAAATAAGGAAGCATATATCCAACATAACATTAGGGAAGATAACGGACCAACCCCCACAAATATTTGAAAGAAACGTACCCCCCCCCCCAGAATGTGTCCCTATATAGCCTACAGACTGTAATATAGGCCAAAATTTAATATCGCGACAAAAGCTTAGAAACGCCCAATTTACTGCGAGTGTTTTCCCTTTTGGGCAATTCAGTAGTTGCGGACATACATTTCAGAGGTTTGATGACCCAAGACTTCTAAATTATTCAGGTTTTTGCATTTTGAAATATTGTATTTGAAGTGTCTTTTGAACTGAAAAGTTGACTCCAATCCCATTCTTGATTAGCAATTCGTCAAAACTCCTGCGTTTCGGACGCATTCACAGAAAGTGAATTTTGAGATACTTGTTTCAGTCACAACTGCTCTGAAGTGTACAGATCTATGAAATCGATAGCGTTTGCTTGCAAGAAGGACCAAGCTAAAGAAAACTATCAATGAGAAAAAAACCTTTTTGGTTACGAATGTACGCCGTTAATAGGAGGTAACCGAGATTCAATACGCCTACGCCTACGTCCCCATTGTACCGTGTTTGTTACCGCTCCTTGACGTGTAACTCATGGGTTAAACGTCGCGTGTTGGCGCTGTTTATTGTATATGATGGAACCCAATTCATTGAAACATATCGCGCTGCCTGAGTTTGTTTTTCGAAGTGGCCGGATAGTAAAAACAGCAATAGTTTATTTTTATTGAAAACCTAATATAATTAGTGTTAATCATTTTTAAAACAATGTTTGGGCAACCACTTTGTTGAAATGTTATTATTATTAACCATTATGGAGCCATACAGCTTTAACTAAAGCTGGAACCTAGGCAATATATTATGAGGAGACGAACGCGTTAGTGTACATTAAAACACAATTTGACTCGATTTTAAATTTTTCCCTGTACTAACATTTCCACCTTGAAGAAGGGGTTATCAGTCCGGAAATTTGCACCCTGGCATTTTCTGATAATTTAGCCTCTATTGAAAACCCAAACATACGGTGTACCATCGACGCCAACAAAAAAAAATAAATAAAAATGAAAAAAAAAAATAAAAAATGAAAATTAAATAAAATTCTCGATTTTTAAAAAATAAATTTCAGATTTTTTTTTTTTTTTTTTTTAACCTTTTTGGTTACGAATGTACGCCGTTAATAGGAGGTAACCGAGATTCAATACGCCTACGCCTACGTCCCCATTGTACCGTGTTTGTTACCGCTCCTTGACGTGTAACTCATGGGTTAAACGTCGCGTGTTGGCGCTGTTTATTGTATATGATGGAACCCAATTCATTAAAGCACATCGCGCTGCCTGAGTTTGTTTTTCGAAGTGGCCGGATAGTAAAAACAGCAATAGTTTATTTTTATTGAAAACCTAATATAATTAGTGTTAATCATTTTTAAAACAATGTTTGGGCAACCACTTTGTTGAAATGTTATTATTATTAACCATTATGGAGCCATACAGCTTTAACTAAAGCTGGAACCTAGGCAATATATTATGAGGAGACGAACGCGTTAGTGTACATTAAAACACAATTTGACTCGATTTTAAATTTTTCCCTGTACTAACATTTCCACCTTGAAGAAGGGGTTATCAGTCCGGAAATTTGCACCCTGGCATTTTCTGATAATTTAGCCTCTATTGAAAACCCAAACAGCAACAAAATCAATTTTTAGCATGAAAATCCTACGGGAATACACACCAAACCACACTATACAGGGTGAACCAATAAATACTTTCTCCAAAATGAAAGTGATATTTTTTTGCACTTTCTGTAATTTGATATCTGTGGATTTTATTTTATCATAAAGAATGGGTAATTGAGCATCTTACCTGAAAAAAAAATATTCATTTTGGTTGAGTGATTTTCAAGATAAGGTCCAACAAACAATGAAAAACAGCAAAATAGACTTGTCCATGGGTATTTCATAATGGAATGATAAGTAGACATAATTGTTTTAGCAACCGGGCTTTTCAAATCTGAAATCATAGAATGCAGTTGTGCTAAATACCAGTTTTCTGTCTTGTGTCAGGCTGGGTTTTTCAAATCTAAAATCATACTGTAGCGTGCAGTTGTGCTTAAAGCCAGATATCTTTCTTGAACGAGAACTTTAAACATTCTCATAGTAACGGCACCTCAATTTACGCCACAACAACGAGCCTTCGCGGTTAAGATTTACCAAACTGGTAGCTATGTAGCTGTGCAACGGCAATGGCCAAACAGGTTCCCTGGAGTGTGAGTACCAACCAAGCCTGCTATCTGTAACATGAGAAAACTTTTTGAAGCAGAGGGAACTTTGGAAAATGTCAACAAATGACGAAGCGGGCGGCCTAGGAGCATCAGAACACCTGCGAACATTCAATCTGTAAGACAGGAGCTTCGCAACAACCCACGCACAAGCTTAAGGAGAAACCGTGTCGCAAATGTCTCCAGATCGTCATTTCAGCGCATCGTTGGAGATGACATGAATCCATACAAAATTGTGAGACGCCATAATTTGGGTGCAGGTGATCCTCAACGCGACGTAGGCTGGCGTTTTGCAATTGGCAATCAACAGACCACGGCGCTTCTTAAGAGAACTTGTTGTTGTTGATGAGGCCAATTTTCCAATGACTGGCTCAGTGAATTCTCAAAATGTGGGAGAGTATGCGCCAAAAGGGAACCCTCCCAATGATTTTGTCTACGACAGACTTAATGAACGCAGGAAAGTTGCAGTTTAAGCAGCTGTTACAGGTAACAATAACCTAATTGGGGCCATTTTTATTGATGGAAATTTGAATGGTGCCCGTTATCTTGTCATTAATCAACATTTGGAACCAGAGTTGCGCCGCATTTTTCAGCAGCAAAGAAATGGAGCAATTCGTCGTGCCTGGTTTCTTCAAAACGGTGCACCAGCACACAGGTCTGAAATGGTTAGGAACCGCCTTCAGGAACTCTTTCCAAATCGGATCATTGGATTAGGGCATGCGGTGGAATGGCCCCTCGGTCACCGGATCTAATTCCGCTAGATTTCTGGCTATAGGGTGATGTAAAAGCTAGAGTTTGCAATGAGGGTCCCCAAACACATTACCAGAACTACGACGACGGATAAACGATGCATTTACCGCAATTAGGAGAACGCGTGTAACATAAAGAGTTGTGTGAAACACCATGCACTCAAAGGCTACCAAATGCATCGCAAATAAGGGAGGACATAACTAAAGGTAAGACCGTTAAGACAAATTACTTTTGATGTTGCGATTGTGTTCAAGTTCAACCATGCCTAAGAAAAATGATGCTCCATGGACAAGTCTGTTTGCGAACTTATTGTTCAGTGAAACATATCTTGAGAACCACTCAACCAAAATGAACAAAAAATTCAGGTAAGATGCTCTATTACTCAAATTACAGAAAGTCGAAAAATATCACTTTCATTTTGGGTAAAGTTTTTATTGGGTCACCCTGTATTTATCAAGCAGTGACGATTTTTATTATTTGTTTACTAATAAAAGTCGGGATCAAATTTTTTGTTAGGTCTAGAAACAGTCGTAAATGGCATCTTCAAGACCGCTTTAAATGCTTTGGTGTCTGTTTTTCACAAAGAACTGTAATATAAGTTTTTGATATGACCTAACACTCGCGATTTAGATACATGATGGGCATTTTGAATTTGAAAAACAATGACTGAGAGTGGCTTTAAAGTGATACGTAAATGTCAACCATCTGGAATTCATTTTAGTCGCCATTTTGAGAAACAATGGTAACCCTATAGTTTTTCTTGTAGTAGTTCAAATTTAAAATAACAATGCATCAGTTACATTTCGATCATATTCTTAAGAATAAACTTAAGGTGATCTATAAATGTATTGAGTGTTTGTGCCGCCATTTTAAATTCTTTGGAACATTTCAAAGTTTGCGCTGTCAAAAGCAAAGACGTATGTGTTTGTAACTTAACACTTTAGTGCCTAAGGTGTTTTCACTCAAGTTGGTGCCTGGGGGCCCCCTCCCGTAAGGAAACCACTTTCCCGGTCGAATTTTTAAATGAAACTTACACCACACATGAGGGGTCAAAAGATATCACCAAAGATGAAATAAAAATTGAGTTTCGTTATTATATCGCCTTCAAATTAGGGGCAAAACATTGTTTTCGAAAAGTACTACATAAATTTCACGACCCTGCATCAACATAATGCATTTTGGAATACATCTAGATGTCGATGTCTACTCTAAAGGAACCAATTAGCACATATATAACGCAAATAGTTCTATTTTTGACAATCTTGTATTTGTCCTGTGGTCAGTAACTACGGTCCATATATCCCATAGGTTTGTATAGGGACGGTGCGAAGTCAAATCGATCAAATGTAAAAGCTGTTAGCATATAAAGGGATAACTGATTTTTATGCACTTAAGTGTTAATATGGGAGTTCAGAGTTTTGGTGTGCATTTTACGATGGAACTATACATTGTAACCGATTTCTAGTCAGAACTCGTATTTTGGGCGCCATGTTGTGCAAAATTCAGAGTGGCCCAAAAGCTTATTTGAAAGATAAGCATACAACATAAGAATAAACATAAAAACACTTGTGATTATGTGGCAGGAAACTAGTTTAGTTATGAACTGGGATATACCTGGTCATAACCTGGTTTGCACTTTGCGCCAAGCCACACATGCGCGCGAGCGAGCGAAAGAGAGAGTGCACATTTACCTTTACATTTACCCACACTCAACAACGATATACACAGTGGCGCATACAAACATGCACACGCTCTTACTCATGCATTTGCAAATATCACGCATGCTCGCATACACAAAACACACCCATTTTTAGTCATCTCCACCCAAGACACAAAATACACCGATACAGCATGGTCCATATTGACACTCAATTCGCACACGTGTCCAGACGCGCTTTCAGGAACACTGTCACCCTGGCTAGACCAAGCAATTGGCAGGCCTGCTTTATCAACTTGGCCTGGTGATCCAACCCAGATATGCTTATGGCACTCACACTGATGACGTCTATTGAATTCAGCCTTAAGGGGCACATCTGTATTATCTTCATTTTCGTTAAGTAGTACTCCAAATTCTAAAGAATCAGAATCGTTGCTTTACGAGAATGTTTAGACACCCTACATTATCTAGTTATCACACCATACATAATGCAAGTGGTAAAAACGCGCGTGCATCACAGAATACTTCCTTTCCTGTCCATGATATTCTACCACACCGTTGACATTCCACATCCCTAACAAATTCACAAATTTACATTCCGATTCTACGTTTGGTGCACAGCAGATTTGCGAACAAGTATAAGATGACATTAGGTAAAAGCGTCGTTGAAGAAACGCATTTCATTGCGTCCAAATGTGAGTATAGAAAATAATAAAGGAACAAAATAAAAACATATCAAACATTTTACAGATTAGAAAGAGTAACGCATGTACAGGTTTAAAGGATATCTAATGTCTGTTCGCACTCTAAACAGAAATCTGAGCCTTCTAGACCCGTGAAATTACTAATCAAATTTCGCCGTCAGTGTTGTTCTGAAGGTTCTTGTATATACACGCCGAATTTACTCTAGAGAATACTTGTGAAAGAACAGATTAAAAAAGAATAAAGCTATATCGGTCAGCCCACAATATATCGCTCTGTTTACTTGAATCTCCCATCTACACTCTTGGAACTCTATAGTGGACTCAAATTGCATAGAGAATTTTTAGCACAATAGCGTTGTTCTCCATGAATAAAAAATAGTTTGATTCCAAAAGGTTGCCAACTAAGCCAAATTTAAATAACTTTCTTTCAGCCATGAATATTAATGTATATTGTTTCCATAAACGTTACAAATTATTTTATCCGGAAATCAAAGTATTCTGAATTCTGAAGATTTTTTTCCAGAAATAATAACAAAAGATATATCCTGAACTATTTATAATGTCAGAAAATTCTAGCGCATCCAAACAAAATAATATTTAGCGTATACCTCTCAATTTACTTGATATTGAGAATTTTGTTACAGTTAGAATTGGTTTTTAACGAACTATCTATTGTTCCCAGGTTTGTTTTGAAATGAAATAATACTTTGAAAATGGGGAAAGTTCAACCAAATTGGGGGAGGAGTAGAGAACCGTCTTCGTGGTCTCCCCTGTTAGAAACTGCCAGCCAGTGAAACTAATCTCTACAACATAACACCAAACACTGTTTCCCATAACATCATTTCTTAAGTATACCTATATCATGACTAGACCACATCGCAGGCCTTTTCTAAGTCCTGCCTTGACTATACCGTCAATGAACGTGGAGGGTTTCTCTAATGCAAAAAGTAACATCATTGTGTAACAATCGCCAATGCGATGTCCTATGTCTACAGGAAACCCACAGAGGAATCGATAACCACCGCCCAAGCATACCAGGAATGGTCCTTTCCATCGAGAGACCACATCGACAATATGGAAGTGCTATATATGCGAAAACAGGCACCACAGTAGAAACAACCTCAATGTCTGATGACAACAATATCGAAGTCCTCACTATTGAGCTCAGCACTGTCATAGTTACATCCGTCTACAAACCTCCATCAGTAGACTTCAAGCACCCTCAACTCAGACTTGGGAATTCCACCAAACCTCACTTCTCCATTGGCGATTTCAACAGCCATAGAACTCAATGGGGCTACAATGAAACTAACAAAGATGGACAAGCTGTCGAAGAATGGATAAACAGTCAACATCTACGTCTCCTTCACGACCCTAAGCTGCCGCCATCATTTCATAGCGCTCGTTGGAAGAGAGGTTACAACCCTGATCTAGCTGTTGTTAGCAAAAACATCTCTAACCTGTGTAGCAAGATTGTTCTGGACCCTGCTCCACTAACTCAACATCGACCAATCGGTATCCAGACCAAACAAAGTGCCTTTTAAGGGGGGGGTATGGGGTCTGCATTTGGTAAATAATTGTTCCATTTACGAAAATGAGATAATGCAATGTCTTAATTGTGTAGATTGTAATCTACAAAATGCTTTTTATTCGATCGCAATCAGACATTTGGTTCCCGAGATATGGCTGATCAAAGTGTAGCAGTGTACGCGAAATTTGCCAAAAAAACGCATAGTCTCCTATACTTTATCATGTGAAAAATTTAAATGGGTTATATTTAAGATATTTTAAAAGATATTATATATATGCCATTTAACGCATTTATTTTGGCTAAGTCGAAGTAAATAAATACTTATATTAGTTTGTCCATAATTTAAAGTAATAAATGTACTGGGTAAGTGATTTTTTATGTTAGTATTTTATTGTTTTCTCACCCTGTGATATTTAAGAAACTTATTTTAAAAATTAATTACAGGACAATGGATGCACCGATGTCGATGATTCTTTAATTAATAATTATGATAATTCAGTATAAATTGAAATTTTACAAACAAAATCCATATTTCACATCAAAAGCGCCCTCAATTTTGTCTAAATGTTTCGAGGTCTATAACTCGTTTCGTTAAAATACGCAAACAACCAAAACGAAAACGAACGTAACTAGAGAACGGTACATGCTATGCACATGAAATTTGGCACACATATTGAACACATATAGGGCTAGTGAACCATGAAGGCCGATTTTCAAAATTGTGTTCCAAATTCAAATTACAGATGAAGTTATGTGATTGGTCGATTGCCGGTTGCCATGGCAACGGTATCAAAAATCCGGCTTCATGGTTAACTGCGTATTAACCCCGTGCACATGCCACCCAAGTTTCGTCCCAGTAGCTTGTTTAGTTATTTAGTTACGTTCGTTGTAGTGTTTAGCCAATCAGAGGCCTTACGTGGTTACCATGGCAACCAGAGCAAAAATTGACATGAATTTTAAAACTTTGTGACATGGGCTACAATATGAGTGTGTTTGTTGTAACCATGTCTTATACCAATATTTAGGAAATAAGAAAAATCACTTCAAAGTTCCACTGCTTCAGCCCCCCTACCCCTCCTCTAAGCGTCGCTTTAACTATAGGAAATGGCAGCCTGGCCTAAAATTCACTGATGACCTGGACAGAACGTGAAGAGGAGTGCTCCAAACCCATAACTAAATGGCAAGTGCAGCAAGAAGCCCCCAAGAAGATCAAAGTAGACCGTAAGAGGTTTAGTGGCGACCCTGGTTTCATTCGCCCCTTCAACATGGACGAATTGGAACCCGGTATTGCTAAACTTCAACCAAGAAAAGTAGTAGGCCTTGAAAACATCTCAACTGAGCAGCTGAAATATTTCGGCCCAGTCGCAGAGGAATGGCTTCTTGAGCTCTACAATTGCTGCCTTATTTTCCACAGGTTCCCAAAGATCTGGAGGAAAGCACACGTTATGGCACTCCTAAAGCCTGGGAAAGATCCATCTAATCCCAAGAGCTACAGACCAAAAGCTCTTTGAACGTCTCCCGCTCAATCGAATCGCACCTGTTTCCGGCCAGGCAAATCAACAACAAGCCAAGTACTCAACCTAACTCAACATATTGAGGATGGTTTCGAGAAGGGTATGGTAACCGGAGTTGTGTTCGTCGACCTATCAGTAGCCTACGACACTGTTAATCACAGATGCCTACTCCATAAGACTCTGGAAATCACCAAGGACATCCGCTTGACTGAGCTTATCAAAGGATTGCTTGCAAACAGGGTGTTCTTTGTTCAGCTAGGAGCGAAGAAGAGCCGATGGCGTAGGCTCAAGAATGGACTACCACAAGGGAGCGTGCTTGCACCTCTCCTGTTCAACATCTATACCAACGACCAACCTAGGAGTGCAGGATCCTGTCGTTTTATTTATGCAGACGATCTTGGAATTAGCGCACAAGATGCAGACTTCAAAACTATTGAAGAGAGACTCCCCAAAGCTTTGAATGAACTCACTCCTTATTATGAGGAAAACCACCTACGTGCAAATCCATCCAAGACACAGGTGTGTGTGCTTTCCATCTACGCAACCGTGAAGCCAAAAAAACGTCAGCTTAAAGTTACCTGGTCTGGAACACCCCTGGAGCACTGGAGCATTTGGGCCCTCAAATCCGTTTCATTGCCAAGATATAAACCAAAAACCGCCGAATTTATAGTTAACCATCAATATTACACAGTATTGAATAGGGCTTTGCAATGCACATTATTGCTTCTACCACAAGTGTGTTTCCCACGGTACTTGATGGGGTGTATGTACAAGTGCCAGACTCTTATATCAAGGAAAGAATACAACATACATAAATCGGAACAATCATCTTTAAGAGAGTCGCCTTGTGGAAAGAAAGACTTGCCATCAACCAAGTAACATCTATGGGTATTGAACCTGGTGAGCATCTCCCACCTGGAGCTGACTCCTCATGGGCTGAATGGCGATGCCTCAACAGATTGAGAACCAGAATTGGCCGATCTAAGGTTTCCTTGCAGAAGTGGGGCTACCTGGAAGCAGATCAGGACACTACCTGTGGTTGTGGAACAGCACCACAGACAATGGAACATCTCTCGTCTGCCCACTGCTGGAGCAACAATGCACAAACAAGGACATTGCGGAATTCAGTGAAGCAGCCAGACCCTTTAACCATCTCTGGCTGGATCATATTTGAGAGCCACAGTGTTTTGGACACGACAAGAAGAAGAACCAAATTGCAAAAACTTGACCACCCTAAAAAATAACAAACAAATGACCCAATTTGACCCCTACATAATATTTAACCGCAGCATCTAAACGCACAGATCAGATGTCCAAAAGAGAACACAGAAATTATATAGGGTATTATCCCTATCCAAGGATAAATTTGAAGAAAAACTGCTAGTATCCTTGTATTTCAATGTTCAAGAAGTGTGTTGGCATGGCTAGGAGACGGACATGCATATGGACATCAGATGGAATAGCCTACTCTACTCTTGGTCTCCCGATATGCTCAAATCTAACCTGGATACCAAACAAGGTACTTTACCTTCACCTGCCAACCTGAAGACATGGAACAACCAGAAAAACAAAACTGAGCGTTGAAGTATGTTTTTTACCGATATTCTACTTATGTAGAAGTGAAAAAGTTGTCTATATGTAGAATGAAAATTTAAATAGGGTGACTTAACTTCCTTTCGAGCACATCAACTGCTATCTTTGTTGCTGACTTGTTACACCGGCTCCTTTTCTATCTGCTGAGATCATCTTCCTTCCCAGCGTCAACTCGTGTTGAATGGTCTGCAATTGTCCAGAAGTACGAGAGGGGTGTTTTTCTTCTTGATTTAAGTCCCCCGTAGTGGGTATAACCGCCACAATCAGGGCCGTAGCCGGGGGGGGGGGGTCCGGCGGAGGGGGTGGGCAAAGGTGGCAATTTTCAAATAGACAAAATACACTAATATACAACTTTTCGGGGCGGAAACTTACATAATTCTAGTCAGGGGGCATCCCCTTCAAGGTGATATATTGGAAAATTAATCACCAGTGGGTGCAACAAACTCGAACTTTAAGGCCTATAAAGAAATTGGGTCATAGACTATAACAACCAAAACAACACTAGCCTGACCTAGCAAACAAAGAAATAAAGGCAGCACTGGACTCTGCAGCAAGAACTGCTATCAGAGCTATGTATACTCTGTGGCTTGCCAGAAGTTAAAAACCACTTTGAAATTGGAAAATAGTTCAGAGACCAGACATCCCACCAGTCATAAATGTGGAGAGAGTTTTTTTTTCACATGTGTTTCCAACGATTGACAGTTGACACGTATGGGTAATATACGGTATGACCTTGACACGTTGGTTTTTGCAAACTGACTGCTCAAGAACCCCAGATTTTACCGGAAGTGTTCAGGGCTTTCCTCTCCAGTCACAGCTGCAGCTGTCATAGCAGAATCACTTTCACTTTCTTCAGAACTGCTACAGTCACCCGCAGATCGTGTCCGAGAGGGGAGGAAATCAGCTCATTTATTGGATTTAATGTTTACGACCAGGGAATATAATCTAAAGTGGGAGAATGGCTGTTACACTTTGTAAACCGATGGAAACCAGTAACCATCAAGCTGCTGTCGGGTAGCACATCGGGTCCATTGTATGAAAGCACAGGAGAGTGTCCATAGGAGCAGTGGCCCAGGACATGCAATGACTATTAAGACGGCCAATCAGGATTCAGGGAACAGGTACAAAATTCACTGTACCAAACCTTAAAGGGCAGTCACCTACACCAAAGAAAGACCGTCTGTACCAATAATGAGTCCCTGGCAAAGTTAAATCCAAACCAAACTTCCAAAAGCTGGTGCCAAAAGGGACTTGAAATAGTGGAAGAGGCGCTCTCTGAAACATTATATCTACTTTTGCCTTCAAAAAGACCCTACAATTGAGTTAGAAAGAAGAGAAAATTGATGTATGGTATATATATAGATTTATATATATTATATAAAATTATATATTATGATATATGATTTAGAGGATAGAGGATATTATTATATATATATATAGAGATATATATATATATATTATATTACAAAGTCGAAGGGCTAACCGTCGGAATGTATCTGTAATATATATATATATATAATAATATATATATATATAGAATATATATCTTATATATATTATATATATAACTTCTGGGAAGCAAGTATGGCATACAACAAGCAGTTAAGCCTGGGAGCAGAAGAAAAGCACAAATTGCTGTCAACAATAACAGGCTAAGGAAATTGAAGGTTCGAAAATGAACTGAAGGAGGCCATAGATGACCAAACACCCAAATCCCCAAGGCAGCATTTATCGCAGAACCCGCCATCTGTAGCTGAAGCAGAGAAGGTTATGCTGAAGAAAAGGGAATACGTCAGCACCAGATATTAACGTCATTCCATACCTAGTGTATAAGAATGCAAAAAGTTTTCTCAGCAGTCCATCTTCAGAATCAAAATAAAGAGAATACCCTTATCAAGGAAAGAGAAATTACTTGAACTGTTTAAAAATCACTTTGACAAATGCCAAAGGTAAGGTGTTCTTTCAAGTATTGGCCAACCGTCTGATATCTTATATGGTATAGAATGGATATTTAAAGCAAGCAATCCCGCAAGGATTTCTACATGGAATAGCAAGTTGTGTGGAACACACACAAGTGCTTATAGAAACATTACCTGATGCCAAACAGAATGCTAGAGAGGTGGTGGCTTGGCTAGACTTGGTGAATGTGTACGGGTCAGCTCACCAGAACACGATCCAATTTGTACTTGGATGGTACATTCCACTGGACAAGCGATAATCTACAACTACCATGATGTGCTGCATGTACGTACCCAGCTTTGAAACACTGAGTGGTTCATGTGTCAGATCGGACGATTTCGAGGATGGCCACTGTCGGTTGTACTCTTCTTGGGCGGTTCAACTTTTTCTGGACTTATCTAAAATATGACCATAGGTACCAACTGACGGTGAGGACGGTGACGGCTCAAAAGCCTTGTTGACAAAAAGAATACAATGCCAAACAATCTAAATGCAGAAGCCTTGCCATGAAGATCCACATTTTGACATCAATGGAAGAGAAATTCCCTTCATTCACCAGAAAATTCTATGAGATTTTTTGGGCAGGAAATCTTGTCGGACCTCATGATAAATGAATTAGAGCAGGTGTTGAACTCAAATTGAAGATTCTTTTCGAGAAAGCACAACAGAATCCTGCCAGGAGTATACAGAAGTTGTGGTTCCCGGGAACAAAGCGCAGAACCCATCGCCGCCCTCCCAAATCGGGCAATCAAGGCAAGAATTGATATAACAGGAAGTGAAGTTTACCTGGGCTTGATTAGCTCTAACATTAAGCTTCAATTTAAAACTGTACACGTCTTAAAAGTCGTTCCATATCAAGCTAGGAAGCAGCCATGAGGCACGAGGAGTTTTCTGAGGATATAAATGTCTCAAAATTTGCACTTTACTGGTTGCAGAACACATACCGAAAACGCTTCGAAAGGTTATTGTTTTGCGCCCAACCACCCACCAACCCATACCACTTTCGCGCGCACACACAAACACACACATACACATTTCACACACGCACTCGCATAATTAATTTTACAATCTTATCTTAACCTCCCACTCGTATTTTCTACTTGTGCATAAAGTTAAAATGCAAACGTCGTCTGAGCCAGTTTTCCCGATAATCTTTCGCCTCCTAGCGTCACCACAACGTATCCACATACATTGTATATGTATCCTATGATGTATGATGATGATAGCGATAATATCAATGGTTCAATATTTCATATGGCATAGCCCGCAACGCATATATTCACGTCATTAGAGTTATGCTATCGGTAAAAAAAAATACTTGCACGCTCAGTTTTGTTTTTCTGGATTGTTTTAATAACGCTAATGTTCACACACATTCTCAAAATGTATTCATTCTGTCAATGCGTTCCACGAAGTCGTAAAAATGTATGATATTTATTTCAAACGCTTTGATATAGTGGGCAGCAACGTCATCGTGATTGAGTATTTTGCCTAACTATTTTAACTATGCAAATACACATATGAAACGTTGATATCTCGTAAATAAAAGTTAATTTTCTTTGCTCTATACATTGAGATACAAGCTTTTTAAAGCTTTTTAACGTATTAAAATACGTTATGTATTACGAAGTGTAACACCATTACTAAAAATAAACCAAGATAATGATAATTTTTGTGCCAAAGGCGGAGTCCGCATTGTAAATGATGCTAATTATGTGAAATATTTTGCTGATCCCATTTTTGTAAAACAAACAAGAGGTGATAGAAATATGGACCTACCTATGATTTCATGAAAATGTTATTTGCTTTACTAACTAGCACATTTATTGCATAGCGCATAGTTGCGTAAACGACTGCACGATAACCACATGAAAACAAACATCACATCGAGTCCATTTCTGTACTTTTAATTACCAGAACAATTAAATTTCTTTTGTCTTGACTGAAAATGAACAATATAATTAGCCAACGGGTGTCGGTTTCCTGTAGTTTGATGTTGTTTTAAAATCTGCTACAATAACGGAAAAATCATTACCATACCCTTTACCAATAAAATTTTCTTTTATTATCCAAATCAAAAGAAGATCTATCTAGCTCCTCTTTTAAACGATACTTTAACCGACACAAATTAAAAGCAAGGTCGAGTTCTTCTACGCAAAAAATAATGGTATCGCAGGTTTCAAATCGTCGTAGAAAGTACATGTGTCATGAAATACAGTGTCCGTGTGACTGAGTGTCCTACCACCCATCTAGCTATTGTGTTCTCCAATGAGTGCTATCCGCGTCATTTGTTTCAGCACTGTACTCAATTAGCCTCGTCTACAATGTCACGGTTTATTCCGTACATGTTGCTATGGTAGCTAGGGCACTCTCTCATGGGGGATACTCAGTTTCTTTACACCGGTGTAAAAGGAGATATGGTCCGACAGGGACCACAGTCCGGGCTCCATAGACAACAACGGAATAAAGCGTGAAACTAATGTTGCGCGAAGAGTCCACTGAATCGAGTACCCTATTCTTCACCATTGTAGCGGGACTGTGAGTCCGGAGGACTATATCTCCTGCCACACCTGTTCAAAATACCTTTATTTTCATTCTTAAACCGATTTATAATTTAAGGTGATCTTTAACCTTCAAGGGGGAAATGTTAGTACATTTCTATGATTAGAAATTAGGAAAAGATTAAAATCGAGTCAAATTGTGTTTTAATGTACAGTACACTAACGCGTTCGTCTCCTTATAAGGATTACAAAAGGTATATATTTGCCTATAGGTCCAACCTTTAGTTAAGCGGTAGGCCTATAGCCCCATAATGGCTCAAGGTCACCCTGGGGGTAAATGCTCAAATGTTGTTGAAAGAGGTGCCAAATGATTCCTCTTGTCATACTAAAACATAAAATGCATTTTAACTTATTTGGTGATATCACCATTGAACATCCAGGGAAAGTTTTGGTAACCCCCATAGACCATGTAGACCCTTCCTACATTTTGGTGTGTAATTAGCCAACCAAATGTCACACACTGTAAAATAGTACATTATTGGATCCTATGAGACGATACAAACAATTTGTCACCAGTTTCAACAAAATCGGAGCATTGGGTAAATTTTGCCCCAGGATGACTTTGAACCATTACGGGGCGATAGCGCTTTAACTAAAGGTTTTAACTTATGCAAATATATATACTTTTTCTAATCCTTATAAGGAGCCGAACATGTTAAATGTACATTAAAAACACAATTTGACTCGAGTTCTAATTTTCCCCTGTTGTAACATTTCCCCCACCCCCTACAGAAGGGGGGAAGCAGTCTGAAAATTTGAACCACATCATTTTCTGATAGTCTGGTCCCTATTGAATGCAAAACAGCAAGACAATTAATTTTAGCACAAAAAGTCTACGAAAACTGTTTCATTGACATACCAAACCATACTGCGTAGCAGTAGCAGTCCACCAGTGTTACTGTACTAAATCATTACAACCTACGGTACCATTACATTATATCAGTGTACAGGGCATGAATAATTATATTGTAGCAGTGTATTACTCGTTTTAAATTCTAGGTCTGTCTGCTAAGCTAACTTGTACTTGATGATGTGAATTTTAATGAACACATTTTGAAAAAAATCGCGATTGCGGCGAATTGATGGTCACTGTAAAATGATAATCTATCAAATCTGCTCTAACCCAAAATAGTTTCAACACACTTGCGTCTCTGCCTTACCTCTTAAACAAATCAAATAGGAAATCAGTATGAACTTTATTTATAAGCTCTCCACTAATGACTGGTCACATAATTCCCAACTCAGTTGATTTAATACTGTAAGTAAGGATGCGGCACGTTAATAACTTGGCCTGTATTATATTTGACAGATGTCGACCTGATTATATATGTTTGTAAACAAAACAGGTAACGTGATGAACACATCGGGTGATGAACCTTATCAAGTGATTCAGACCATCAATCACAAAGAGCCTCCTAATATACATCTAAATTACGTGCCATGTATAACATGGCACAATCTCAATCTCTGCTATTATAACATGCGTCAGCAACCTTGCTGATTCCGGTATTTTATCAATTAACGAGATTCGTCAGTGATTCTGAGTGACTGGTTAGCCTAATTGATTCCTAGCGACACTGTAAGAATATGTGATGGAAATTACGTCATGTAGAAACAAACCTGCCACATCTGTCATTGATGTATCTAACTATGTAACCCTAGTATCCGGACTTTGTAATATGGAAATCTAATTAGGCAGTGTCAAAGATGTAGTGCAGTGGATCATAGAGAATGGACAATTCAATATATGATGGAACTTCATATTGCTCTTTAGATTTCGGAATCCAGACATATTTGAAGGTTCACAACCTGCTAAAGTCCAGACAATTTGACTGGTGTACAAACCAAAATAAAATTAAGTGTAGTTTATTTCCTGCAATGGCGTGCCCAGGATATTTTGAGAGGGGGGCACAAGAATAATTTCCTCTCGAATCAATAGCGAAGCCAAGATTTTGGAGACGTGTAATGTACCAACACAAATATCTGGCTCGTATTCAGATGACAATGGGCTTGACAAATTAAGTTAATAAGAGTTATTCCCTGAGCCCCAAACAACACGATCCCCGTCTCAACCCCCAGATTTTTCGCTTATCTCTCCCCAAAATACGATGCTTGTGTCGCCACTGAATATGATATCAGTTTAACTTGGGAAAATATCAAGACAATTGCAATAATCAAAAAGTAGGAAAAGCGATGCAGACTGCGTTTATGAAATGGACTTTAGTTATAACGTAAGACAGAAGAAATTAGCATCCTCACGTTGACTGTACTTTAAATGACTGGTCTGCTATGTAAAAATAACCCATCCCTTCTGAGACCCAATCCACGATATCCGTGACTCTTCAAATGGGTCACCTCAAATAAGACTACAGACTTGATTCTCCAGTGGCCTAATGATCAGATGGCTGGGCCGACTGTACCTCCCAAGTGAAATGTCTCTTGTGGTCATCCGTAAATAGAGTGTGCTAAAACGAGTGTAAATTCACCTTTGTCATTTCCGAAATAAAAACAGTCGGGTCTGCCCGCGTGTTCTTGTTCTTTTTGCAGGAGGTGGCTAGTTAGGCTGATATACGTCAAATAAGAAACTAGCAATGGAGAGTAAAATTGATATGACATTTTCATAAGTCAAACTCCCCTGGGTCAATCTGTCATGTTGTATTAAAAACTCAGGTTGTGGCGGCAAAGAAATCAGAAATTTAAACGTTGCCATTAGTTTAAGAAGTAAATGCGAAATATTAACGAATATTCTGATTTTTGTATATGTTATCAGGCGATATTTTCTTATTCAAAAAACGTCACAGTTGGAGAATCAACTCCAATGTAGGTCATTTCTAAATTGTTCATTTATGAATAACAAACGAGGACGAGGTTGTATATGGACCATGTGGACACCCACGACCTGCCCACATCAAATGGCCCAAACCAGTTTCTGGCATGTAGTCTGTATTGCTTTGTTTTCATTTATATGCATGAGTTTATACAGGGTGAGTCAAAAAGATTTAAACTCATTTTACTTAATTTTACCGAAGGCATTGACTATCATATATAAAACATTATTTCGACTACTATAAAATATTTAATCTTAAACATTTTGAACTTTGTATAGATATGTCATGCTAATTTTAAATTAGGTAGCCATTTGAAATTCTCACTGGGGCGCTAAATATTCCGGCTCGATGCGCTAGCGGGTGTAGACACAATTTTTTCAGTCAGGTTTGAAATTCTAAAGTGCGAGGGGGTTTTACTTTGGCAAGCATTAAACAAGACAACAAAGTAACATATTGCGGACCCGGGTCACACACAAAAAAAGTCACTTATTAGAATATATGGCGTGCCCGAGCCCTGTTCCTCATTCTGAGCTCTACGGCGCCCTGAGAGGCAAAAAAGTCATTTTTCTAATATACAGCGGACCTGTGCCATGCCATGCGCTGCGCCCGGCGCCCTGTGCTCTGAAAAAAATATGGGGCAGCCGCCTGGAATGCTGTCGGTATACATAAAGAGACTTTCAATGAGTCTACGCAAGTACTCACCTGACATTTAATACTTAGGTAAACATTCAAATATTCAAAGAAAAACATTCTGAACCAATGATTGGCGCCTGTGCCTCTGCAAAACGCGACCATGACTGTTGTGCTTAATCATGAAAGGAGACTTTCATGAGTCGACTTAATTACGACACCATGCAGGTTTAATACATAGGTAGTGTAAACCTACGAATATTAAAGAACAATAAAACTATTTCATTATTCTGAAAACCAATGGAATTTTAACCAAAACATGAAACTTATTTCCACTGAAAATTTTGGAATGTTAAAATTTGTTTAATTTTTTTTTTTAGCGGGAATTTTGATTGAAATACGTAGGCAAGGCAATTGCAATTGCAGTTCCAAGTATATACATTGCATCAGAGGGGACATTTGCCTTCAAGAAAAAGAATGATGTTAGGAAAATGTTGCCAACAACAGTTGGTACGAAATTTCAAAAGTGGTGACCCGATCATGGTTCGAATTTTCATATTTTGCACCGTACATCACATGCATAAGCATATCCACGAAAACATCTTATTATATATTTGTGTTAAAATCGGTCCAGCCGTTTGGATAGTAGAAGAAAAAAGTGTTAAATTAGCCCAGAGGGCAGGGTGTGTTAATAATGTGTTTTGGGGAGGTTTCTGGTCATTCCAAGATGGAAAACGTTTCCTGGGGTTTATGGGGCTTATGTTTCAATGGGTAATGAGCAAAATATGAACTTCTTCTGATACGAATAAAGCAATTTTGATGGGAGTAAAATGGGGGGGCAGGTTGTCGATCGGGTCATCCACCTTTAAGTAATGGTTACTTTAGTAAAATAAAAGGTTAATTACGCATTTAGATAACAATGAATGAACTCAATGAATGGCCTAACTTCCGTGGACGTGACAAATTGTACAAACATTGGTTTTTGGCGGCTTTCCGTAAAGGCTGACTCCAGAGCAGGCGGTGGGGGGGGGACAAGCGTCATTCATAGCGCAAAACTGCCGAACGAGTCATTGGACAGAGCCCTGAACAGGAACCCCCAGATTTGAAGTCACTGTGCGCGTTTATATAATGATCAGTGAGTTGCGAGTGGGAATTCCCGTCGGAGCCGCGACTGTTTAAATTGCCGTGATTTAGTCGGTGGTGCATACTTGTGCTGCAAAACTATCATCAAATCGTTTTTAAAGACCGCACATGAGAGGATTGTTACATGCAGGTAAACGAATCCTTCCACGGTGGTGCATGGGCTACCTTGGGGGATTACCTGGTACTGGGCCTGGTACAGGGTCCGCAGCTATAAATAACGGTGACCATGCGAGTTGGAACCATGAGGTCAAGCAAGCTCGTTCAAAATGGATCCCGTTTGTACCGTTATTAATACAAAAAAACTACTTAGACGGGAGTTGATCTTCAACTCCAAAGGATTTTGAGTGGAAAAATAATTTTTTGATATCAAACATATTTTCGACTTTAGAATATTGCAAGTAGGATTACGTGTTAAACCTATGGGAACGGCAAAAAACGACGCAATCTGAGCCGCCCCCCCCCCTGACTCAGAGATTGCCTGAGGAGGGCGCCCTCAATTTTCAAAACAAGTTGCATTTTTGTATTTACCATGCTTTTCTACATACTACTCCCTGTGTGAAATATCTAAGCTCCAATCGAAGTCCTTCATATAGAACAAAAAATTGATATAAAAAATTTTGTTATACAAAGTATCCTATGGCACCGTTTACTATTACATAATGTTCAATGAATCCCAAAACCGAAAAATCTGATTCATCTCAACCATTGGAATTGAACATTTTCGGTGACTATCTTAGTTCTGGCTGACCTATTTTTTATTAATAAATGATAATTCCAAAATCTCTTAGTCACCTTTAATTTGACCACAATATGGAAACAGATAACTTTCGATTTTTTTTCACCATGCGTGGATATAAAGAGCTATTTGTAACATTTTAAAACACTTCAAAACTGTTTCATATTTTTTATTTTTTCTGAAATCGGGGTTAAACGTTTTGAATACACCCTGTAATATATTTATGAGGCTTGACTGTCTGTGTAAAAAATATGTTCTGCATTGCTACATCTTTCATTGGTATGAAATCTATAAACAGAATGTATTCACTTGGAATAGCCAAGAAAAAGAAGGTTGAAATTTTGTCAAAGGTTCATTTGTGGAAATTTGCCGTACTCCTATAACATGCTGCAGTTGCCATGCGGTTTATCCAATCGTATCGCTTATCGCTGCCCCAAAGTTGTTATCCTTGATTGCATGATGTATAGTCTACAATGGAATCTTGCAGTTAAAGGTCAATGTGCCATCGTCCATTAATTGTTGGGGCATCAATTCTGGATATCAGCACAGGCCACAGAATCTTAAGGCGTTCCACTCCTGATAGCAACCGACACCCTCTCATAACATTCATAATGAGAGAGTCCGAGGTAATATGATTTGGAAGGGAAATTGTTCTG
The DNA here is from genome assembly GCA_023653785.1 of Ophioderma brevispina. NCBI lineage: Eukaryota > Metazoa > Echinodermata > Ophiuroidea > Amphilepidida > Ophiodermatidae > Ophioderma > Ophioderma brevispina. Next base: position 18,112 of record JAMKCH010084577.1, on the reverse strand, counting down.
TGTTTTAGTATATATGTGATCTATAAACAGGTAGCAATGGTGATACTAATATAAAAAGTACAGATAAATCAATAATCAATTCTACGTAGGGACCTCCACTGACAAACTAGGAGCTACAATAATGGAAACCCTTACTTAGGGTTAATACTTCAAAATACACTTACAAGCAATATGAGTCTCTCCGGTGGAGATGTGTGGTGTAATTTTGATTGAACATTATGATACCAACTACATGGACGCGGCCAAGAAGCGGCCTTTCTGTGTTAAAATGAATCTCCTTGCAACTTGTGTTGGTCAAGTTTATACTGTCTGCGGTTCAAAATAACCAACTCTGCCATATTTGGGAATTCTTTGTATACTTCATTGTGCAGAACAATAATAAACCCATTTTTTTCACTTTGGGAAATACACTCACGTACTAATATATATATTGCAATCTGCTATTGGAATCGTGAATAACTATCTAGGTTTTTTCCTTAGATAAGGTCTCAAACTCTTAATTCATAAAGCTATCTCTCGCTCAATATAGAACTTGGGGATCCCTTTCTTTCAAGTAGACAAGCTGCAGATGGTTTCCTTTTCTTAGGTTTGTTCGCAAAACAATATTAAAATAACCAATATCGGGATATCCTAACAGGGCTATAACAATGCAAAAATACTGGATCCCAATAATATAATATAAATTTGGATACAAGTGAAACTTTTAGTGAAGCCCAGTTTTAGAAATATGGTAAAAAAATGAATACTTTTACATGGAAATTTAGCCAAAAGACAGGGCTGAAGTCTTTGATTTCAACAAATCGTAGATGGATTCACATCGCTTACTTTCCTAAATTTGTCAGGTTTTTGTTATCTGTGGATGTGAATTTTTATTTTGGTGTGATGACTCTCAAATTGTAATCATAGACTTGTCTTGTACTGTGTCTGGATGTCTATAGTATATAGCAAAATACAGTCAAAGGCCACTCTTTGTGTTGTCTGTTGCAAGCGAAAGCCACCTACTGAATTACGGTGGGTATGCATGTGTTGTCTGTGTGTGGCAAAAATGTTATCCCTGCAGTAATTGGACTCTTACTTTTTACCCATTGCTCAATTCACCTCATAATCGGTCCTATACTTTGTCTTGTCTGAAGTATGAATTGACGACGCGCGCGTATACCCAGTGCCGCCTTTCAGTTGCAGCGAGTTTGTGCTTTGCCTACTCGCGCGCTGAAAGTCGGTACAATATACGCCCGCGTCGCTACTTCATACTTCGAGCAGACACAGTATAGTCCACTATGGTCCAAGATCAGTCAAGTCTAAGTCCAATGAAAAGTATCCAAATCTAAACTTGAGGAATCCAACACTGCTTGCAACCTAAACCTCCTACGGCTTCCTCAAGTTGGCAAATTAAGTAATATATTAAAGTGACAAGAGAGATTTTTTTAGGAGTATGAATTTCTCTCAAATTTCACTGGATCGGTTGTAGACCACCTACCGAGAACGTTGTGAAGGTTTATTGGGACAAACAGTGCAAAAGAAAGCCGCAAACCTTGTTTTGAACTTGCCTGCTATCGTAATAGTTCCCCATAGAAAACCATGCTTTGACTTTCTGTCGTGCACACATAATACTAACATCATCTTATTACATAAAGACGTCGTATTCGGCTTATTCACTTCAGGTGTGATCTAATACATTGGTAAGCATTCCAAATATGTAAAAAACCTAGGTCGGAAAATTGGGGGCGCTTCTTTCTGGAATTCTCATGTCTCTTTAAGGAACTTTAAGGTATAATTAATTTCTTCAAGTTCATTTTTTCAACTTAGTACCCGCTGTGTTATTGCAGAAATTTTACTCATGGTTAGATATGTGGCACTTGGTATGAAATTCTGGCAATTTGCAAAGAGAGTGGAAGAATACAAGTTGGAAAAACTGTTTTACCGAAAAGCAAAACAAAACGATACAATGTTTTTTCAGAGGAACAAAATACCAAAATGCATACGTCAGACTAGACTGCTGCTAGCGCTTTGCCGTCACGCCTATTGTACATGGGAATGGTAGAAATAGAAAATACTTGATAGGAAGGAAAATGAGGTATCAAGTGTACGCCTTGCACTTTGAGGGATTATCATGACAGGCTGCCTCACGTATACGGTTGTAATCACATATTGTCTCACAAGTGTTGGCATTACTGTCATACGATAATACCTTATTGCGTGCAGCATCAGCGGTTGCAATACTCTAAGTGCATGTGTGTGGTCGCTTTGCTTTGGAAGCAGAGACGCTCTGTTATCATACGTCAGGTAGATTTGATTCTTAATTCTTTTATTAGTTTTCGACCAGAACATATCTAACTCTAATTCAACCTGGCACTACACTGCTCTGGCAATAGGCAATTTGGACCTGGTATAAACTTGCATGGACTCGGATCCAGCTGCACATAGCAAAAATGTTGGCAATAAAATAAGAGATTCCTGATCTTTTTGTGTCACTATATTTGGTATTTCGAACAAATTTCCGCAGGGGAACTCATTGCCAAGGAAGGCTAAAAATCGAGGTGGTTTATTGACTCGCTTGATCAACCGAATAATAATAACAACACCTTGCAATTGAATGGGTACTTCAACCGTAAGGGTATAAAACAAAACTTAATTTGAGCGAATCAAGAATCGATGGAGGACCGGGACTCATGTATTCAGAGTCACGCTGAGCGGACGTAGACGAGCACCGTGACGTGATCACCCCGGGCAAAGCAGTCTCTAAGCGACCTTCTCGATTACAAATGTTACCATTGTGATCAGACGACCAAGATAGGAAGAATAGTTAATTCAGAAAGAACTAAAGTGACAACAAGAAGGCAACATAAGCTCCCACTTGACATACCTGTGATCAAACGGTTTGTGTTTTGTTCTTCGCTGGATACGCACAAAGGTTTCTTAGCCTATCCATTACACTTGTTGATTAGAATATCGTTTGGTCAAGGTAAATGATCCTTTCAGATGTGATTTTGGAGAAGTACTTACGCGTTTAGCGCTCACGAAAAACATATAAAATTCTTAGAGACCTTTTGACTTATACCTGTTCGAGGAATATGGATTTTTTTTCTCACATGGATCAAAGAAAATAATTCCGTGTTCTTAACTAGAGATAGACGATATAGCAAGGCTACCCGTCGACGACGCGATATGCTTGAACCAATTGAAGTCTCGGGTACTTCATTGTGTAAAGTCGGGGAGGGGGTAGAATTTGTCATAATATGTTAATAATAGATTCCTATTCAATAAAGCTGTTTAATAATTTGAATAAAGGTTAAAATCATACGTAGAGGAACCGTCCACCAGTATGTTAAAAGGCAGCTGAAAACACACTTTCCTGATGTTTAACCCTCGTCTACCTCAGCCATTTTTGTAACAAAACTCCCTAAGGGGGGGGGGGTGGTTACCACCCCCTGTGATTTTTGTTACTGAACATTCGATAGCTTATAGTTTCTTCTTTCCATTGGGTATAAAAATAATTACCAACATCCCCATTATGACGTTGACATATTGCCATTTATTGCCAGCTGAGAGGAAGAACACAAAAAACAGGTCAAGTATCACTGAGTATGCTACAAATATTCATCATCACTGGGATGGGGCAGCTAACTAGATCGCAGAACTGCTCATCGTCTGACATGTCTGTACAAAATCGTACATATATCTCTGAAGACTACATTCAATCTACGACCGTCAGAGTCAGACCTGGGCATAAAAAACAATTAAGATTATACTACCAATTCGACATCATTTGCCAATTCCTTTTTCCACGTACAATAATACAATGCAACAACCTGCCCCAATCCACCATTTCTCAACCATCTAAAGTAAGTATAAAGGAATATCTCGCTGCATTTGGAATGGCGATATCAATTATGTGTTCAAGCTGTCGAATTCGGAACTCGATGAATTTGGCAAAATTCTATGCATCTACTCGTCAAGTAAGGTTGTGTAAATAATCTCAAAAAAGGCCTACTATAGTGTGATATTAAACCTACAAAAACAACAAACAATTATTGTGCGCCACTGAGGAAGAATATTTCTAGTATTTTATTTTACGATTGTTTTTTTCCAGATATTAAAACAAGATTCTATATTGGCTTGATGCTATTAGTTGCTACTTTGAAGACAACCCAATATTCAAGAAATCATGACAAGACAAAGGCGTATTGTGCATTTTATGGATTTAATTTTTTCTTTATTTCTGGTGGAATAATTTCTAACCAGAGAAAGTGCCAAAGGAATCGTTACCGAATAAGTTTTTGCCACATTCGTCTGCAAGAGTTGCAATATCAGCAGTATAAATCCCAGGTCTTCTATTTTGCTAATATTCGGTCTTTGGAAGCAAATAATTTGCTTATATATCTAGCGTCCCTAGAGGAAAATCTGACGATCACCACAAAAGGAGGTAGCGTTATTTTTTCTCTTGTTAATTACAGACAAAAGACAACCCGGCCCCAGTACATTTAAAATGCCAGGGAAGTTTTGGAATATATTTAGTAATGATTCCATTTTGTGGTCCTTAATATTGGACATTGCAGCAGACATCATAAGTTTTATAGCTATTTTTTGCATTTTTGTGTGCCGCCAGCATAGCTGGCAGGACCACTTTGCAATCCTCTGTCGTGTGTAATGTGTGTATGTAATGTGTATGTGTCACTAAAATGTTAAGTTTTTTTATGGAGCGGGGTCCCACGCCTTATATTCTTTGGAATATAGTGAGCGCAAAGCCGAGACCGGAACGCACAATTCTAGTTAAATATTTGCGGTGAAGACATAATCATCGTTGAACTGCAACCCTTTTTTTTTTTAAATTTTTGGAAACCTTAAGATTATTAGCAGTCCGGAACACTTAAAGTTATATATGATAATTTTATAATATTTGTGTCTTCTTTCTTTTGTTTTGTTTTTTTGTATTTTTTATTTTTTAATTGTTTTGTTTTTGTTTTGTTTTTTGCTTCATTGGTTTTTTTTACAGACTAAATAGATAGTTGTTCCATGCACAAATGTTTATAATATATAATCTTAAAACACATCATTGTTTAATGGTGTCTCCTCCTATTACAACAACAACTCACGGTTTTTGTGTTTTGTATCCCATCACTACATAATATACATTACCTACCCCAATTTTGTTTTGAACCTGTTACCGTTGAAATACTGTGAGCTGTAATTGCACCTAATTATTACAATACCCATAGATTACTGTTTTCGGTAAACGCCTAAACCTCCCAAATTTTAGCTCCGTACTCATCAAATGGAAAAGAATTCAGCGAAAACTTTTGCAGACGAGATGAGAAAAATACAGTTTTCTAATGAAGACCAAATTTGCAGTTTGATGGGAGAATTTTTTGGGTGGAGCTACTATCAATTTCTCTGCCCCTTTAAACTCAAAGTTATATCAATACATACATACAAACTTACACGGCACCAATTACATGATTATCTTGCATCTTTACATTGCAAAATGATGACAATTTTATTTCGTACGTTCATTACAGACAGCGTCAGTCTTTCCGGACCCTAGATTCCAGACACTATCGCTTTCGACATAGTCCCGTTCATTTCACGTCTTCATAACCGGACTTTGCAGATCCTCCTGCATCCACTCAAGCTGGTTTAATGATAGTACTAATAGCCATTTGACTGTTGGGCATTCACCGCGGACTATGGGACTAGGCGCCGAAGGGGCTTGAAGGCTTGCCTGACTGTTCAGTCATCTAGCATTCAGTAGCATTGCGTGGAGGGACAAAAAGTGCGGCCACTCAGCCTGACTGTGTGGTGTATCCACACACTTCAGGTGGAGAATTTTGACAACTCATCTTTCTCTAGTTTTCTTAGCTTAAGTAGTAGACAATCTTTGTCTTATTTCTGATTCCTATTCTGTAACTCATATATTAATGTAATTACGATTTATTGTAATGTCATGTTTTACACATGACTTAACTAGGAAGTAAGTTAGGAACTCTGACGGACTGCCAATTAGGAGTCAAATGCCCTGCCTTTTTTGTTGTGTGTTGAGTGTGGTCGAGTCGTGGTCCGTTGTCCCCTTGTGGTCATCTTTTTCGTGTTGTTGTTGTTATTGTGTTTGTTGTTTATGTTTTTACAAGCGATATTCCGTACTAGCCACTATAATTATAACGCGAATAATGTACCTGCGCGGATGCTAAGACTCCAACTTGAAACTTCAGTGTCGTTTTCTGTACCAACCTTTTGATCAATATAATCTCTAAGTCCCCCCCACCCCCGGTAGTCCTATATAAACGACAAAAAACCAAAATTTGAATCATTTCCTTTGTAGTGTTTTTAGTTGTCCTTACGTACGCTTCTTATAACTTGACACTCGGTCATGAAGGCCTGTAAAGGTCCGACAAATATTCAATATTCCGTTTTATCTAGGTGTCCGGACACGCATACACCACATGATGACGTACACAACCATGATGAATGGTTTAATGGTTAATCAAAACACGTGTTTTCAGAAAAAAATCAAATCCAAACAGCAGTCCCAATGCAATCAATATTACGGGAGCTGCCACAACGGACCTATGAGGCGTTTGAGGGAAATTACACACAGTTCTTTTCCAGCGAAAAATAGTAGTTTTGGCAAAATGTAGGTAGAAGAAGAAATGAAGAGAAGAAAGAAAGGAAATAAACATACTTCCTAAACCTCCGTCTTTACCTGGCTTGAATTTATTTCGACTTTGCAAACTATTTTTTTTTTTGAAGTCATTTTAAAAAAAGCCACATCCGGGAAGAAGACCGGTCTAGGTACCCAACACGTAACTCCAGAATCCACGGGACTATACGATCCCACGTAAAGTAAGAACTAGAAGAGAGTGGCTTGCACTCCCTACCAAAGGACCACATCTTTATTCCTGAAAATACGACATTTCGATTAACTTTCAGTGTTGAATGAAGCCAGTCCGGACTCGAACTCGGACTCAATATATGTGAGTCGAGTCCGGACTCGGACTTAGACTTCACTCATTCTTAGTGGACTCGGACGCGGGCTCGAGTCATGGACTTGACTCTGACTCAATCCAGTGGACGCGGACTCAAAGATGAGTCCGACTGAGTGAGGTAAAAAATTTACATTGTAAATATCAACTCTTATTACCATATAGTTATCACAGGTAAAATAATCTTTTTTGTCTTATATGCACAAACATGTTGTTATGCACAAACATGTTTTATATCATTTCAGGAGGTAAAGGTGATTGTCCGATTAATGTCTATGGTGTCTCTTCTGGATGTGAGAGACTGGCATTGGACACAAAACTTGCGGTTTGATGGTAGAAGGCAATAATGTTATGTCAAAACAATATTCAATTGCTGTCTAATATTGATGGTAACCATTAAAAACGGCCGGTAGATTGTGCAGTACCGTACCAGTGCTGATAATTTGGATACCACACGCGCTTTAAAGCTGAATTGTCTGCTGTAGTCTTAAAGCCAAAATAGCTTCAGTGTTTGAAATCAAAAAGGGGTTCCAGTTTGTAGTCCTAAAAGGGACATTTCCGACAGACTGGATGGTGGTAACACTTGGATTATTTTACTGCAGCATAATAGTGTCGTCGAGAGACAACCTCGTCGTTTTGAACTGCTGGAAAAAAGGTTATCTTAAGAATTGAGAAGATTCCCATTGATTACATTTCCCATGCATTTATATAACTTGCACGCTTTAATTTTGGAGTCTTTGCTGTGAGGACATACCATCCTTGAACCGCAACGCTTCCCTTTATTATAGGCATTAGTGGACATTATATTATAGCAAGATCAGTAAGGACCATCTTACCATCTGCACCACCTTACCTGCGTGGCCTCAATTTTCTCTGTATCGCCCAGGAAGAACCGGTCTGAGATCTGCCAATGACACTACCATGACTACACAACTTACTGAGATCAACTGTATTAAAGTACTTAAAACTGCTACTGACCGGTCATTCATCCATTAAGCCCCAATTATCTGGAACATGCTGCCATATTCCTTTATTCAAACGTGATCTCAAAAGTCATCTCTTTACTGCTCACATTTGTTGTGTTCATATTACACTTTTTACTGGTTTCACCATTGTAATTTCCTTTCCTTATGTTCCAAGAGCGCTGCGCGCTTTATGTAGTAGCGCTATATAAGTGCTTTAAAAGCAATTATGGCACATTTTTTTCAACGAGGCGCCCCCATTTTTCAAAATTTGATATTTTTGCACAGTTCCGTTGGTATATTGTCTAGGAAAAACTATACCTGCGAACGAGAATGCTAAAAAATAAGCGATTTTGTAATTAGAATTGGGATCCAAGATTGATTGGGACTTAACGGCGAGCTGGAAATGCTACGTTTATGTCCGCCCATGATGAAATGGTGCCACCTCGAGGAAATAACCTTTAACTTGACTTGCCTGACCTCGTAAAACAACTACATGAACTAATGGAATGAGCGTAGGAAACGTACATGGCGCCTATTTCCCGGCTATTCACATTGGAAGGCCGTTTCCAGCAGCCGTTGAATTATTATCGGGGATCCCCGATAATAATTATTCTGTACAAAATTCCTTCGTTTGTGACACATATAGACATTTTCGAGCTTAAACATTCACAGGTATAGTTTTACTAGCCAGTTATCAATGCAACCGTGTAAAAATCTCCAAATTTGTGAAAAATTGGGGGCGCTATTCAACAACAACTGTGCTAATATTGCTTTAATATGTAAGGACATTGAGTGTATCAGTAAGGACATTGAGTGTATCTTATTGATTTATAGTGGTGTTTTGGACATTCCAAATTCTCAATTTGATTAAAATCGCAATAAGTCAGTGTTATATTATACAATTCAGGATCATTTGTGCACAAGATCATTTGTTCGTGTTCAAGGGTATTTCGGCCCTTGGCGTCCATGAGACGTCGCGACACAATCATGTCAGATACATGAAATATTTTCTGGTAGTTTGACCAGATCAGTTAACATGCTAGTGCATTTTAGACCCTGTTATTTAATTGGTCTAGATTTGAGATTTTTTTTTATTCTTTTTTTTTTTATTATTTGTTTTTTTGCAATGCCCATGTGACATTAAAGGTCTGGGGAATGTTCCTTTTAATGATATGTATTACATCTGGACCTATTAATCCAAAATTTTTAATTAAATTTGTATTACTATGTTTTTCCACTGAAGAAAAAACTTCAGATGGAAAATTGGCCCATGATCACTTTTAACCCAGTTCAAGATAATGTCACAATGATAAGAAGCTATTTGCTTTTATTGCAGAAAACATCAAGAGGTGCCAACTCATTGGCTTTATTAGCGATAATAATCATGGTTAGGGTAGCATTTTACAAGCCAAAAAGAGATGAGAATGCTACTAGTTGAAGTACAGATCATTGCTAGGAATGGCTTGGCTTGAACACCATAGAATGTATATTACATGCATTTCTTTTGTTAAGATACGACCATGATACATTATAGGTACCCAATGATCTTAAGTGAGGGTAAGCCGTGAAACTTTTGAGTAACGGGTCGGCTTTTCTAGATACCTACGTGAATGTTCATTTACTTACCCCAGTCCCCCGTCGTAATGTAATTTGGCAAGACGGCAATTAAAGGATAGTTAATTAAAAGAACCGATTGTTTTAATTAACGTTGTGTGTGTGCCCCGCATTGCAAATATGCTACAACGTGTCAAGGTGTCGTCAAATGTAAATTGGGGGCATCACGCGTTTACTCTGATTATGTGTACCGCTATGCAATGATAATGAAATCATTTTAACGCGAAGGTAATTCCAATAAAGGATAAAGTTAATTAAAACTGGTTGTTTTAATTAATTTGGTATATGCCACCACGTGTCCAGTGTTGTCAAATATAATCTGGGGCATCTTGCGTTTACTCTGATAATGATCGCTATGCGAAGATAATGAAATCATTTTAACACGAAGGAAATTCAAATCAAAATCCCTTTGTTAATATTTTTGGTGAATCCGATGGCTGACAGCGATGCAATGTTGATCTGATCCACTTGACGAAACTGTGCGTCGGTTTCCTCGTTGCTTAAAGGGGCGTGTTCCGATCGTCTTTGGGACCCCCTGATTTACCCGGAAGTAGTATCGATTTTGATATCAAATGAAAGGCCGTATTTTTCTCATTGTCGTCCTGAAATTTGAGCCCTCAAATCCATTTCATTACCAAGATATAAACAAAAAACCGCCGTTTTAGTGGTTAACCACTTTTATTAGCACAGTATTGAATAGGGCTATGCAACATGCATTATTGCGTCTACCATCAAAACCGCAAGTTTGTTTCCCACGGTACTTGATGGTGTATGTGCAAGTTCCAGGCTCTCATATCAAGTAGAGAACACAATACACATAAATCGGAACAACCACCTTTAAATGGAAGGGGTGAAGTTAAAAAGGTAGTATTAAAAGTGGTAGTGTTCTACGTGTTTTTCGAAGGTTGTGATATCTGTCCAGATCGGTAAATGGATTACAACATGAAGGCGAATAGATTGCCTTCAAATTGTCATCAAGGAAAGTCAGATAAGAAACCTTTAAAATACTTAAAATGAATAATGATTTTTATTAATTTTTGACACACTGTATATATTACTGATTTTAAATTACTTTTACGTTCTAGTTGTGAATTATGACACGTTTTCTTGATTATTTACAAGCCAGATATACCAAGTCAGTTCTCCCCTTATTTGATACCATACCTGTGTAGAAAACTCTCAATTCCCTCTATCTGCTTCATATTTTTTTCTATTCTGATGAAATTTGGTGATTGAAATCAGATCACAAAAACCCCAACATCTGAGTGACACGTACTTGCTCTTAGAGGAGAGACTCTTTTGATATCTTTGAAGTCGACTCAATTACTAGAATGAAGGTTCGGTAGGATCAATGTTTTTACCGGTTTGATAGATTCAAATTAAATTACGATCTTCGCAAGTAAAGAAGATGCTTCACGAGATGGAAAATACGTATTGCTCAGGCAAGTGAGATTTCCACATGTAGCTTCTGACATAGAAGAAAATGCATAACTTGGACACCATACACAATATCGAATTACCTTTACCTAGTTGAACAGATATAAAGGACTATACTGCTAAGACTCCGGAAGCTGCGAGGAAAAATAATAGAAACTCACCAACTGAATATGTTGCGTGATTCTATTAAATATTATTTGTTTCCTCTACACTGTTAAAAACAAAATTAATCAATTTGTTTAATAACTTTGAGGTAACCGCTGTTTACCTGGCCATCGTTCAACCTTGTTTAAAAACTTAAAAACAACTGTTTAAAATCAAACAATTTGTTCAAGAAATAAACAAGCGCATTAGCGCATTATTGTCTCGATAAACGACCCATAAAAATTGTTCAGGCGCTCAGTTAAAACCCTCAGCATACTTGCATAAAGGGTCATGAACAATAAACTTTCTCTTCACATGGGTTTTTAAAAACAGAAACTCATCTTTTGGTTGGTACAAAGACGAAAAACTGAGGCAATTGGCAAGATACATATTGAGTGTGAAGGGCATATAATTTCATGCTACTCCGTCTGTCAAATACTTGGGTCTTACCATTGGACCAATATTCTTGAATGGGGTGATATGGCTCGTGCCATCATCAAAAAGTCAATTCTTAGACTGAAATTTCTTTATAGACAGGCTTAAATATTCTCGAACAGGATACCAAGAAAATCTTAAGTACCGCTCTCATTCTTTGCTGTTTTGATTATTCAATTTCTTCCTGGTATATGGTGGCATTCATAAACAGATGAGTAGAAACTGCCAATTGCTCAAAAACAAAAGTTATCAGGTGTATTCTCAACAAGCATGCTAGATATCATATTTCAGAAAATGATTTTGAAGAAAACTAAATTTGATGACATTCATATCATTATCATATCAAAGACTTTATTTTGCATCATCAGCATACAAAATAAACATATTAAGAACACAAACAGATGATGTGAGACATTTCGGAGGCCTAATGGCCCGTAAAGGAAATGGACCCTAATTACCTAACGTTACCATAAAAACTAAAAATATACATTACATAAACACACAAACGAATAAACACTCCAAATAAAATATAATTATAAACAAAGACAATATGGCATACCAACCGACAAGCTAAAAAACATTGTCTTGAAGGCACTGATGAGGATCCTAGTCACAAGTAATGCTGTAATAGTTGTTTTTGATCTGTGCCCTAAAGTGATTGATTGTTTGATAAGGATAGGGTCACATGTATCAGTAAGTTTCAGGGGATTGGACCCAACGTTTCTATTGTTTGAATACAAACTGTGTTTGACTTTGATATATTTTAAAATTGCCAGTGTTTTATCACTATAATGTGCAAATTACCCTGTCCAATGAATATAAGAATTATAATAAATTCTGGGAGTTTAGTACAAGTAGAAATATTTAAATGAATGAACAAGTTCCAATTTTATATATTTAGAACATTAAAACGCTTTAAACCAGTGGAGCTGCTGAATGACTTCGATAGTTACTTTGAGAAATAATTCGTAATGGCTGTTTGACTGTTTTAAATATCGTTCAAGATAAACTTTATTAGAATACCATTCATTTTGGAACGAAAATCAAGAATATAATGTTAAGAGGACAGTTCTGAATAATAAAATGTCGATTTTTCTTAAATATTTCCTATTCCTTTTGAACTGTATTAGTTTTCTTCTTACAATATCACTGATGCATGATTGTTTTTACGTTCCGAGATCGAGAATCATATAGTTTGTTAGCCTTGAACCATTTTAGCCTTAAACCACGACTTCTTTTTAGAGTTTTTTGTGTTTTTATGAGTTCGCATTTTGGTTTGTGAGTTGAACTTATTTGCGATATCTTGGTGTAAGTAATTGTCGTATCATCAGCAAACATGACAAATTGTATGATTTGTAAATTTACAGTTATCATTGACACAGAGTATATAAAAGAACCTAAAATTTAAACCTATTCAATAGATTCCACTTATTTTGTTCTGTTAGATCCCAAAATTGCAAAAAGTAGTAGAGTGGTTGGATCTGAAACCAAATTGTTGCAATTCAAAAGATTCTTCATGTATTAAACACACTATTAAATACTAGCCTTTCAAGAACTTATGAAAACTGATACTGGACGATAGTTTAGAAAAGTTTTTTGAGTCCTCTTTCTTAGAAGTAGGTATAACTTTTGCTATTTTCATTTCATCTGATGACAACACTAGTGCATATTGATGACTGTATATCATATAATAGCTAATGGGGTGAATTCATTTGAACCTTTTAAGGTTTCACACCCACTAAATACTGTCCCATTCTTACTGTACAAAATGTGCGAGATAAGAACGTTTTCTCCTCAATTGAACATCTCAGACCTTAAAGCTAACATTTGACCTTGAAGATCATATATCTCCTACCGAAATAAATCTTGAAATTAGGGTAGTATCCCAAATTTTCGAGCTACTGGACCGTGGAAGACTAGCATGCCGTGGACCCTGGAGGCAAGCACTTTTTTAGTCAGGTGTTCCATGTAAGAATACGGTTTTAAAATGGTCCGTTTGTCGGACAAAAATAACATATCAATGACAATCTTTTTTTGATATTCTTACAGATTTTATACTTAACAACTGATTGTACACACAGATCTCGCCATTCTCTCAGTTTTTAGGATACTTAGGCGAGGGTCACCAAAAAAAAAAACACCTCATTTGAGTGGGGGGGGGCTGGGACTTACCGGTTTCTCACGTTATTTACTGGTGTGTGAATCCTTATAGAGATCTCAGATTTGTAAATTAATGCATTTCTTGTCTACTTGAAACCTCCTGCACATGTTGGTGAAATTCATGAGAATATTTCTTTTTTTTTTTAATTAAGTGAACAACAAATAGAATGTCCTCCTAAAATACCATTATTTTCTACTGAAGAGTTCTTAGATAGGGCTTCACCAAAACACAATTTCGGTTTTTCCATTGCCTTTAAAGCACTATACCAGAAATAAAATAACTTAATATTTGCACTCCTTAGTGCCACTCCTGACCTTTGAGAAGGGGAAAAGAGGGGCTTATTCGGGGACGGGGGGTGACTAGGGGGGGAGAGGCCTTTGCTTTGTAAAAAAAAAAGGGCATGTACACCAAAGTCCTATTATAGATGAACAAACACTTTCAATTAACATGTTTCAAAATATTAGCTTCAATTTTGGATCAAAAGAAGAGCTGCCATCATTGGTAAAACCGGCATGTAGTCCTAACATCACAAAAAGTTGTAATGATTATCTTTATCATTTATTGTGGCTATTTAATAGACTAATAAAGCATTGACGCAAGCAAGACTGCTGGAATTTTGACACCTTAGACTCGATCATTTTACATTCGCTTGACAAGATTCAGCCAGCCTAGAGTGTTTTCACAGCTCTATTCACATTACTTGCCTTGCCTTGCGAGCAGTTATCCTGCGCTGACACCCCCCACCCCCCCGATCTGCCACAGACAACACTAGGCCACAGTGGGACTGCGTTCATCACTAGTGTTTTGAAAAACAAGTTGACAAGATCAATTGACTTACCGAGGTCAGGTAAAGGTCACAAACTATTTTCGCTAGTCTGCTATACACAGCTCGTTAAGGTTTTCACCCAAAAAATACTGCTCCATTCGTTCTGTGCAAAATGGCCGAGATAGGGAACGTCGATTTTCTCCGCAATGGAACATTCAACCCAAAGCTAACATTCGGCTTGAAGATCATATATCTCCTACCGAATCAATCATTAAAATTAGGGTAGTTATCCCCAAATGTCAGAGCTACTGGGACCGTGAAGACTAGCATGCACGTGGAAACACGGGAGGTAACAGCACTTTTTCAGTCAGGTGTTCCCTGTGAGAATAACGGTTTTGTAAATTGATTTGTCGGAAATACAATAAACATATCAATGATGACAATCTTTTTTGATGATTCCTACAGATTTTATACTTAATATTGATAGCAACAATTATTTTACCACCGATCTCGCCATTTATCCTCAGTTTTTAGGGGTTATACTTAGGCGAGGATACCAAAAAAAACCACCCTCATTTGCAGTGGGGGGCTGGACTTCGGTTTCTCACGTTATTTACTGGTGTGAATCCGATAACAATGTTAAGTTACCCAGTATTGTCGTGTCCAGCACTTGTGATCAAGGTTTAACTATTATTTTCATTTAATTTCATGGTTACAATCGGCTCATATACATGTTATTTGCATAAGGTTCACTTTAAGTGAACCGTATGCAAATATCAAACAATATTTGCTATATATTCTATTTGATTAAGACCCTTGTTTGATATTACCTTAGTGGCCCTATAATGATTCAATTTGACCTTAAACAGAAAAGAATGCTGCAGCGACCTAGAAAAATCAAGAATGGAAGTTGAGTGGGTGTTGGGTTATTGGGACTGCATAACCATTATGACGTTTAATTGATGAAATTGAATTATTAAGTGATTTCAGCAAACGAGGAGGGAGGTGAATAAATTAGTATTCATGGGCTAATTCTTGGTTGAGCGTCTTAGCAATTGGTATGAAAGTAATAAAGATGATGACACCAATCAGTTAAAGGGGCATCATTTCGTGATCACAGCCTCGTCCACCAGACTTGCCTACAAAAAGCTGAAGTTCTTATATCACCCTGAACCAAATGTGTGCATATAGTACGTCGGCAAAATTCGATCTCTGCTGGGGAAAAAAAAAAAATCGTACGGTTGTATCTTCTGTCCGTAAAACGGACAGAAATTATGTAGAGTGGTCTATGGGGCACTGATTACCAGACATTTGTTTAAAAAAACATCAAATTTTATCTTTTTTAATAAAAACAAATGATATTTTAAAAAATCCTTTTTATAATATTAATGAAACATAAACCAATAAGAAGGTGTAGGAACACGTAATGTGGCCTTTAAATAGGACGGTGGAATGCAGTCATTCCTTCGGTATTGTTATTCTAAGACAGCACTTACATAATTAAATTATATTCATGAATGTTTAAGGTTAATTTTGTGCTTAAATTTTAATTTGCAGATTTTGTTTTTAGACCTCAGAAGGGGTAATTCCACCTTAATGCGGTTTCCATCTTTCTTTTGACTATTTCCCGGTATAATCAAACAAATTGGAGAGTATTACCGACTAAAATGGGGTTTACATTTGACCATTGTTATGGTCGAAAAGTGTAAAATGTCTCATTTCAGGTCTGTGGCTGTATCTTTCATTCATTCATCACGCCCGTTTAGACAGATCCGCAGATTTTTGTAACGCAATGGGAATTAAGAGACTTGTAACATCGGGTATTCAAATTAAACAATTTCAGTCGGCCCATAGACCTATCAAATTTGGCTTCTACTCGCAAATATATATGGTGTTTGAACAATGAAAAAGAACACTTTCTGGAAAAAAAATATTCAAATTCTTATATAGCTAGAGAATAAGCGTCCGTGCGAACATTAATCGGTTAAAAGCGGCAATGAAGAATAAAAGTGCTGTCTTCTAATTTGTATATAAGAATTATTGAAAACTAAAGGCCTTATTTCAAACTTAAGTATAGCACTGATGTCACCACAGGATCCGTGAAATCATGCTTCCACTCGACATTTCGATTGGACAAACCTGTCTAACTTATATAGGAAATTACCATGAACATGTAGTAGGTCCCGTGATAATGTCTAAGATCATTGAAAATTTGTTTTGTATGTGCACACGCCGAAACAAAACAACGAGCTTTCATGGCATTTTGTGACAATTTCGGTGATTCAACAATCAACGTTCTGCTTTGTGCCCGAATTAAGTAAAAAATGATTATCCTTTTGAAAGGGAGTGATTAATAGCATTATATTACTGCTTACAGAAGTGTAAATGAAGATTTTTGTTGAAATAATGACTTCATCATGATATGATATCGGCATGGCAGCCTTAACGGCGAATGATATTAAGGCAGCTATTTTTTCTACGCACAGCGCGGACGCAATTTCCATTTTTTTGGTCAGGAAATTGCTCCGTGAACGCGCGCCGGGTGAAACTTTCAACGACGACGCGTGTTTGGCGTTGCATTAATGATCAAACTTACCAGAAATCTCTCTTCGCAATTTTAATTAGTTTCCTCTTTTAATAGCCGCGAGAAATTTTTCTCCCCCAAGCGGATTTTGCGGTATGTTTTTGGATGTTTATCAGGAATATAAGGTTGTGCGTCCCGACAGTAATCAAGGGCGTGGACGGGCTATTAATTCCAGGTTAAAACTCTCGCTGCCTGGCCTAATTACCTAATAGGCAAAAAATGTTTTTTTTTGGTCTTATGTTTCCCGCGCGTGCTAGTAATTCAGCTTTACACGCGCGTCTATTACCGTAATTGTGCGATGCGATGTCGCATATTATCATTAATTACTCCTGGCTATTAGTAATTCTTCATGTTGTGCGAGTTAATCGTCATCCTACTTTATAATACTGTGTATTATAATGTTACATATTATTTGTCTATTGGGCAAATATTTTTTTATACTTATAGGCCGTTTCCTTTTATGGTATCATATCTGATTCGCGCATGTTCTACTTGGTGTATTACTTGATTTCAGTTGTCGGTTTTAATATTTTTTATTATCACCTAAGCTATCATTCGTATTATTCTAAACTTATTTACATACTGAATGAGACTCTGTGACAACTGTTATCCGCTCATACCTCATCTTCTCCATCCTTGATTTGTTGAGGCAACTATAGCTCCGCTCACCCCCCTCACAGGGTAATCGTGTTATATCTTAATAATTAACTCAGTGTTTTTTTTTTTGTCGTAATTAAGCATTTAATTAACCCAATTGTGTGTACAACTGCTGTACTTATTTTTTTTTTGTATAAAAAAACCTTAGAAATTTGTCATTTCTTAGCCGTTGTTTTGTTTTTACTCGGTTCTTGTTTTTAGTTCTTTCGTCTTGTCTGACTGTCAACACGCTTGTTCATAGGTATTGTCTCACTTTTTTTTTTCCGACCTGGTTTCTAACTTGCTCTCTTCTAACTTTCTTAACTTTCTTCTTTTTTTCAAACCTAACTTCATCCACCCCATCTCTCATATCCCCTCCTCACTCTCTCTCTC